>OMNZ01096797.1:42510-64025 GCA_900303255.1 Lesueurigobius sanzi | reverse complement strand
ACAATTTAGATCACCAAAATCTACATAAGACAGATTTAAACGTATGGTTTTATTTTGTTGATATATTAGTTTTTAAATATTTGTTGAGGGGATTTAGGATATCTTGTTTTGTTTTTGAGTAAACTAGTAAACACTCAGAACACACCTTTAAAATATTGCTAAGTACTAGACTGGATCACAATGAAGTTACAATTTCGCATATAATTCTACAGAGAAACATTGAATCAGTCAAATTATTACACTCCTTATTTTAAAGATTAGATTAATTTGTTTCCAGGTGAAAGTGTATGTGTTAAGAGAGCATTGCCCAAAAACTGCAAACTGAACAAATGTACTTTTGCCTGCGGTGTCTCCCCCCTTAACCCTGCCTTGGACTTGGAGTTTTTAACCTTTATCACTTTTCTGCTTTCCGGCTGCCTCCCTCAGGACGTTTGCTGCCGGAGTTCTGTCCCACTGGTCGGCAGGGTTAGCGTATGGTGCCTGGTGGAGCTGCTGGTCTCGCATTAACCTCTGCTCAGGCCTGATATCCGGTTCATTCTATCATCACCTAGATGCCCCGCATCAAGGGCACGTCCTTCCCCGCTGAGGCCTGGAGTGGTACTATCTGCTATCACAGACACGCGGCACTCGTCAGCCTCTAACGCGGAATGACAACACACGGAAACAAGAGGGGCGAAATGTTACGAAATATTGCTAAAACCTTTAATCCGGTGGCATATGTTTAAATAGTGCATCCGATACGTAGTGAGTCATGCAGATTTGATAGACAGTGACCTGAAAATGCTCTGGTTTCGTTCTCTTTCAACGGAGAGATGCACAAATCCGACATTCAGTGGTGATAAGGTAGTCACGATTTGACAGCTGGAAAAGGGCAGGTTCTCTGTTCTCTGTAAATGCATGTAAAAAACAAAAGCGTTTCGAATTAAAATATAGATCCTGTGTAGGCTGTAGGAATAATCTCTTTGATTAATTTGTGCAGGTCAAGGACGGCTTTGACCAAATGGCACAAAGCTTCCGTTAATTAATATTAATGTGTATTCATATTGTGTAAATAATCAAAACCTACAATACCTTGGATAACCTTGGATTTCTATTCCATGTTTAGCTCATTTTTATTCCCATTAAACATTTCTTACAGCCGAGAGAGGGCAAAGAGTAAAAGAAAACTCATTCTGCAAAATACCAATTTACATAATGTGGATCCAGTGGTGTTAAATACAGATAGATGGCTTACCTAAAGCAACCGCAGCAAAACATACCACAAAAATGCAGCCATATACTGAACTGTAGTGACAGAAAAAGAGAGCAAAATGGGAACGTATGCCCTAATGGTCCGGCAGCTAGGCACTGAAGCAATTTATCAAAGTTAACTTTCAGTGATATCTAAATCTTTATCTCAGCTGTCCCCGTGTGACTTTCCAGCTGGGACACTCGAGAATGCAATAAACACAAGCAGCTTCCTACACCAAATGTAGAGCTTTTTACGTAAAATGTGAACGCCTGGTAATTGGCAATCCCATTTCAAGTTTGCAAAAGCCGAAATGAACTGAGCAACCCCCCCCCCATTTGAGTGTAAACAGCAATTGCTCGAAAAGCAAACCTTTCGCCTGGTTAATAACTACTGATTCATCGGCTATGTGTTAAAATATGAATCTGACTCAAATAGCTGTGAGTGTGACGCGCTGCGATGTGGGGGTGGGTCTGTCGCAGACTGTGGCGTGCAGTAATGCAGAGCTGCACTGTTGCATGCTTCCCTTTCCTCCCCGTCGCTGACCATCCACGAGAAGGAAAGTGACAGCCGGAACAAGGTGGCTAACCACCCGCCTGCAAATGAAATCTGCTGACGCTCTGCTTATCACAACGACAGGGCACTATCTCATATCTGTCCACACAGAAAACAGAAGAACAGAACATTACTATGGATGCTAAAGTCAAAAGGCAAAACTCTGATTGAACTGATTCAATGTTTCTTGATAGAACTACTGTGCTTCTATGCGTACTTCCTACAGACTCCAAACTTTCCAGTCCTGTACTTATAATAATATTCTAAAGGTTTGTTCAGATGGATTTTTCTATATTTATTTATTTCCTAGAATGATTTCTTGAGTGTTGAACCCAAAAAAACTAGCTGAAATTTGTTTTTTTTTTAAACTAAATTATTCACTAATAACTAGCGTATTCAAAATCTAAAAATATATACAAAATATCCACAATCCTCTCTGAACAAATCTCTGTAACTTAATATATCAACAAAATAAAACCTGTTTTGCCGCCAAAAAATATACAATATCATGCGACCAGTAGCTAAAGGGGTGTTTTGGTTTGTAAGCGGGAACACCCCCTTCAAAAACAGAAGCACCTCCTTCTTCTTATTCGCTCCTGAATTGTAACTTCACGTCCAGTCTTAATCAGTGTTTCAAAATAAGATAATGTAATAATTTTTAGTAGATTAATCTAATCATACGCAACAAAGCGACATCAAAATACCGAAAAAATATAGCCTGTTGCAGTTTACCCACTGACAAATTGGTTCTTTATGTTTCATTATTCCTTATGTACGATCTAGTAGGCCTAAGTTAGCAAAAATCAAATGTAGATATATGTCCCCACAAATTGTTGATGCAAGCACAGAATATGCTTATGTTTTGCCGTTGAGAATTCAGTGGAGAAATGTTTTTCCCTGTGGTGCCTCTGAGCTACTGTCGATATACAGATAATGGCCCACTGTCATAACCAACGTCTCAAATCTGCACAAAGAGTAAACTAAATCCCACCATTGACGTGGATTATTTTTAAACCATCAATATCATCTGCTATTTGACTGCACCCACACTTTCTCATCTCGTTTTTTAACAAATCAAAAAAGACACACGACAATCCATTTTACAAGATAAACTTCTTGAACATAGACAAACCAAACATTTGGCGCTGTAGGCTGGTGAAACGCTACTGAAACCCCTACTATGGCACATCCGAAAGGCCCCCACAGCTAGCCCAACCCTCCTTGAAATATAGACAATTTTGTCAATTTTCACGCTTAAAATGCCTTATTTTTATATATGAAAATATAACTACATCAGTAAAATACAGCAAAAGTTGATTTCACTCAATTAATTTCTCCTTATTCACCTGCAGTGTCATGGATTAAATGGGAAAGATTTCTCTCATAATACACATTGAACAAATACACTATTTAATTTAATAGTGATAAGCAACTGCAAGTTCAGCTAGTTCATAAATGTATTTCTTAGTGTTCTTATGTAACGCTAGGCTAAATGTTCTTACTTTGAAAGGATAGAAAGGACATGAGATAAAATGCAAATTCATCCTATGTCATGGCTGCACAAATCCAGACAACACTGTTCAGTTGTCATTGTTATTTTTCTTCGGCTCAGGAGGTGGCAGACACATGATGCAACACCCACTGAGGAGATAAGGACTCAGTGTTCAGCTCAAGGACGCTTTGGGCGACAGCACGCCCCTCTGTGATCCCCAGCACCTCTCCTGCTTCTGGCGTCGCGAGCGGCCTAAAGTTTTGCATCTCTGACTGCACACAGGCCCCACTGTCTGCTCCAATAACTGTGCTTTCTAATAAAATGGAAATAGCCTCTGGTTAAACTGTATGCACATAATGTTTATTATGACTCATTCACATTAGCAGAGTATAATCAGGAATGTTCTAAATGTTTTTCTTTTTAACCACTGCACTGATGAAGTTAGTGCATTATTGTGATTTCGTTTTGAAGTTCACCGCTGAAAGTAGAGAGCACAAATTCACTTCTCTAAAACTGGTGGCAGGTCACTGTCACGTTAAAACTTGGGCATAACTTTTGCAGCACTAGTTCAAGGCACACTCATGTGACGGGCTGCGGTGGTGGCACACTTCTGAAAAGCACTTTTCTGTGTTTCTGTCTGTGTTCACTGCGGGGATCCTTGTGGGATATACAACTAACTGCAATGGATACAGACAGATGGGGAGGTGGGGGTGCGGGGAAGCCATCTCATGCACCCGCGGGAGCACAACCTGTCAAACACATGCCATCACCTTTATTTTATTTGTAATGATATAATGAGATCTCGGCTTTGTTATTGTGACTAAGGAAACCACACAAGGTGCTTGACTTGTATGTAGGTATACTATAAAAGAGACTAAACATGTATTAATTTGTTGTAGGAATATTACTTTTCATAGGTACATACTGTGTATAGGGGAGACTGGGGATGATTGTAACACTTTTTTCTTGAGGGCTGTAACTCACTGATCATTTGAGCTATGACTCTCAAACTTTTACACAAAACACCTACAGTGAATTTCTCCATCGTGAGATCAATAAAGAACTATCTTATCTTATCTTATCTTACATTTGTTGGCTACAAATGGCAGCTGATAAGATTTTTATAATCGCAACACAAACACCATGAGGTGTCAAACCAAACGGTACCTCTGTTACAACACCAGCTTAATCATGTGTTATTATAACCATCTCCACCCCTGTTTATAATGTTGAGCTAATTATAGCATGAAAAAGAGGGCAGAAAATTCATTTTGAAATCGAGTGACATTGTCAGCAAATTTAAATGTCTAAAACAAAATTTAAATAGGAGCCAAAAAAATAGTTTGGTCTCAAAATCTGTTTTTTGCAGATAAAATCATGGACTCATGATGACTTATCTGGACTCTGATTGGTCAAAGTGGTGCTGTTACAACTCTCCCCGTGTTACAATCATCCCCGGTCTCCCCTACATCAGATGCAATGAAAAGAGAGTATGATTTGTTTGGATTTGGTTGGAATTTCTTCCTTAATGATACATACTGTACAATAGGATCCACTCTGGGGCCAGGACTCCCCTGAAAAAGGCAAGGCAAATTTATTTGTAGAGCGCAATTCATACACAAGGCAATTCACAGTGCTTCACAATTTCATAACATTACAAGAAAGCAGATAAAATCAGAGAAAAAGAGATTCTTAATCTCAGTGGGGCTTTCCTGTTTCGATAAAGGTCAACTAAAATAAATAAATGAGGCCACAGGAAGAAAAGTTGGCGAGGCTCTACTGCTGTGGCGAAGGTGTGTAAGTGAAGGGCCCCACTAAGTAACTGAGCCTGCAGCATTACAATGGGTTTAGAGGAAAAGGGCACGGGGTGTGAATGGTCGTCAGCAGAGTATAAGGGAAGAGAAATCTGAGCCTTTCTGGTTGGATTTGCACATACGGTTTCATATTCTGCAAGCTGCTTATTAATTATGAAGTTGTTGTGTCGGCAGCGTCTTCACATCCCCTGTCTGTGCATCGGGCCAACAAGGCCATCAAGAATTTCCATAAAGTGAAGCAGCAAATGGGTCATGAATATGATTATTTTCAAAACGCTACACTTCAAAGAGGGGTAACCAGTGCCTCAGCATTAACTATTTGACCATTCATATATTTGCTCATTAACAACACTGGAAAAGTATATTTGCTGCAGGCTGTACACTACAAGCCACTGTGTTAAAAACAGTCCCTTCAAGTCGCTCCACATGTTAAATTTTGTGGCACTAAACAACTCCTAACAAGCTGAAAGACAGAGGAGATGAGCTGCCACAGCTGTGTTGATGATAACAAGGCTCATTGCGATGCCGAGTGCACAGGCTGCTGTTCACTGTTGACTGGATAACTGACAGGCTATTGCTAATTGACTGACAAGATCCCCCAGATATACCCGTGTCAGAGCGCCAGACAATACTCTTCCTTCATACACCTTTGGAGAAACTTGGAAAGAGGTTATCTATTACCCATCACTGCTGCAAGGTCGAACAGCGCCTCGCACTCTCCATAAGACAGTAAAGTTTGTAACTAGGCAGTATGTGGTCTCGTTCTCTGCACATATTACCACACCTCTGAGGTTTTGAGGTGGAGATTCACACTGCCCGCTGCTTGAATACAAATTTCACTTTTGTTAACATGACGAAAAGCAAAATCATTAGTTAGATAATTTAAAGAATCATGGCAAGTGTGGCGAAGTATTGAGCATGACCAAAGTAAATATATTATTTTAGCTTGAGCGTATCTGACTTCCAGGTTGAATATTATCTTTGGATGGACATGTCTCTACCTCCCCAGAATTATATCGAGTAGGTACAAGTTTAAGGACTTTTCCATACCCTTGATACTGTTAGCTTCTATAGCTAAATAATAAGATATTTGAGTTGGCATTAAATACATAATATTGGTAAGTTACCAATTGCCATGAATTAAGTTGTGTTGCTCATGATTGCATACCTCATAATCTCAAATTTTCTTGTTGTATAATGTTGCTTGGAAATACTTAGAATTGAGTTATTTCTTCTCTTTATCATACATATATTGTATCACCCGTCATTGTGGATCCCTTCCCCACTGTGGTTCTCCTCAAGATTTCTATGTTTTTCCCACGGGTTTTCTGAGTTTTTTCCTGCCGCAGGGGAGGGTCTAAGGATGTGGAATACCCTAGAGGCCTCTCATACCACCACCAGTGTCCAGGCTCCGGGGGAAGACATCCCTAACACTAACCTATCCATACTAACTTTTATTTGTACATCAATGTCTTCTGCCGGGGTCTGATCGCCAAAAAATATGTGTCAATAAACTTTACTAATCTCTGCTTTTGTCTGAGTCTGTCCAGGTTCAATTGACATACAACTTGAAATGGTTAACATAAAACATACTTGTAGAACAGAGGGATCACCAATCCATGTTCTGGAATAGATCCTGGGGAGTTGTGAGTGTGTTGAGTTAAGCACTGGAAAACAGTACCACAGCAAAAGCTTCTCAGTTGTTTTGTAAATCATCCAATTGTAAACATGTTATCACTCAATCGGGGTGCCATGAATGTGCCTGTCTGTCTGTCACTGTCACAATGTGTGTACAGTTTTGGAAATGATCAAATTGTTTTTCAGTTCAATAGCCATCCGTCAATTTTCATCCACTTTATCCAAGGCAACAGTCAGAGCAGAGATACCCAGGCTTCCCGATCGGCGCACATTTCCTCCAGCTCTTACTGGGGGATCCCGAGGCGTTCCCAGGCCAGTGTAAAGGCTTGGTCTCGGCCTGGCAATGTGCACATTATAAAATATGAACTGTTGAAATTACAGAAGACCTGCATTTCAAACAATTTGTTAAGGGCTAAACAGCAAGATGTGCAGGAAGACCCCATAGTTTGAAAAAGCTATAAGCTGCTTTTTTATATACAGTACTGTAATTGTAGTCTTTCTGCCTTTCTAAATGCACGAGTTAGCTGATATGCTGTCACAATGTCTCAAAAACTCCCTGCATTGGCTCCCGTACCGCTTTCGCATTGCTTTTAAAATGTAAATGTTTTTAAAGCACTTCACAGCCTGGCTCCTTTGTATTTGACATAGATCTTAACTGGACATCGCCCCAGCAGAGCTCTCCAGTCCTCTGATCAGATGAGTTTGGACGTGCCCAGGTACCTGTTTAAGTCCAGGTTAAAGACTCATTTGTTCAGACTGGCTTTTAACACCGAGGGCTAGAACTATACCTCCTTTTCAGATTATAGATAGTCTGTGTTTTAACTGTTTCATCTTTCTAAGATAAGGTAATACTTTACAATGGATAATTACTATTTCTGTGAAGCACTTTGGTCTTCTTGTGTTGATGTAAAAAACACAAAGGCACCTGCATCACCAAACGTATCAAGTGGAGGGCAGTGTATGTGATGTGCTCGTAAATCCTTGACTTACAGTATAAGTATATCTCTTTTCCGAACCGCAACCATTCAGTATACCAATCCCACTGCTAACCTTCCCTTTTCTCTTTTGCTCTCCCACAGAGTGG
Source organism: Lesueurigobius sanzi (assembly GCA_900303255.1). Classification (NCBI taxonomy): domain Eukaryota; kingdom Metazoa; phylum Chordata; class Actinopteri; order Gobiiformes; family Gobiidae; genus Lesueurigobius; species Lesueurigobius sanzi. The sequence goes on along the minus strand of OMNZ01096797.1, from coordinate 56,214 downwards.
GTAGAAGACCGCAAGTGCTGGTGGATGTGAACCCAGCGTGACTTGCTGCTAAGCCTGACTTTTGACCTTATGTAAGAAGTCCATGCATGCCAAGGGCTGTATCCTGCCACTTTCACCCCCATGAGTCTGAGTGAGTGTAGAAACCTCCAAGGACCCCCTTATTTGCCATAGATGAAGGATGCAACGCAGTATTTAAGACTCAGGATCTGAAGGCAGGTAATAGATGAAAGCACAAAGGCAGTTAAAATAAACTTGCCCCGAGATCTGAAAAGGCATGCCAAGTCCTCTCCACAGGGGGAGACAGGGACATATGGATGTATACAAGAGATGTCAGGGATGGTTTAGTGCAGAGCCAAAGACAGAGTAGCTCTGAATGCAAACCCAGTCAGAAAATATAAAAATCCAGCTTTGAGTTATACGGGGGATTCTTGGCAGCGGCTGGGAGGGACTGTCTGCTTGTCAATGGCTGAACACAATGTTTCTAATGCATTTGGCTCTGGGTCAGGAAATGGGAACAAAGCAAAGATGTAGACAACGTAAAATTGTGACAATGAGGAAATACATTATTAAGCTCTTTTCATAGAACAAAATGACATTATAATTAGAGACACTAGGGTAGCACAGACCTCGAAGGCATTAAGACATTAGCACAATTAGGCAATAGTTTTCTCAACAGACACAAATTCAAACCAATAGTACAGAAAATAAAGTGTATTCACAACAATGCCCCATCATTTTTCAACAATAAAGACTGAAATACTAAAATAATAATTATCTGTTTTTATTATCCTGCATCCATTCAGTTTTACTAATGACTTTTTTTGTGCCAATGTTGACTATGACACATAATTAGCTTGGCATTGAGAGCCATGAATTTGTGAGTCATACACTTTTTTCACTACAAAGTGTCACTTGTTTGTTTGTGTGTATGTTTGTTTTTCTGCTCTTTTTTATTGTGTAGTAACTGTGTGGAGTTGGCATGTTCTGCCCGTGCCTGCGTAGGTTTCCTCCGGGTGCTCCGGTTTCACTAAAAACATGTACAATAGGTCAGAGTGGATGAGAGTGAGTGGTTGGTGGTGGTCGGAGGGGCCGATGGCGCAGCAGGGCAGCCTTGCTTCTGACTATGATTACACTGACTATGGTGTAAATCAGGGATGTCCAAACTTTTTTAAGCAGGGGCCACATTTTATGGCATTGAGGGCCAGAGACAATGGTCAATGCAGTGAAACAGTTAATTTGGTGCATTTACCAGAGATTTTAACGAGGGAACCACACTTTCATTTAGGCCTCGCTGCAAAAAGTGATATACTGACAAGTTAAATTTGCTTGAATTCAGAATATTTGGCCTAATTTTGAGTAATTTTGACTTGCCAAGTAAAACGATCTGCCAATGGAACAAGTATTTTTGCACTTACTATAAGAAAAAGCATATCATTGCAGTGTTGGAAGCTTAAAGCAGATCTGTCTCACACTAAAATGTAAGATATTGAGGTTATAATCGTTTAGATGTATTAAACTTAGTAAAAAGAAGCCTGAGGGCCAACCAAAATGAATAATGTCTACAGTGTAGTGTTTGAGGAAAGCACAATACAAGTGTAAGCCATTAACTAGTATGGCTTTGAGAGTATTTTATCTTTATAACTAATAGAAATAAGTTTTAGCTGACCCCTTTCTAAATGATCGTCTTATCTTATCTCTTATAGAAGTCTGATAGCACATTTTAAAACAATGAAATGCATATGTTGGAGGTAAAGTACGGCTTAGTGTTCACTGATACGCCTCAAACACCAATTTCTTAATTTGCATAACTACAATCTGAATATCGAATAAAACAGTGAAGAAGAATGCACACAGTGAGCCGTGAAGGTTGTGTAGGATTAGCTGCCTGCTGTTACAGACTCTAATTTAAGCCACTTTCCACAAATAAACCTCTGGCCTTGACTGAACTGTTTTCATCAATATTGATTTCTTTGTGCGTGGCTTTGACATCGTTTCCTTTGTATTAAACTATTTCATTTCGGAGTTATATTGTGCTAATCAGTGTAAAATTGTTTCAGAGTTTGTGAAGTGTGCCGTTTTCATTTTTCCATCATGGCTAATGACATTTTGCTGAGAGTAGCACTAATAATGGTGTCGCACATGGGTACACTGTCGATCCCTGATGGGGCCTGAGCACAGCTGTAGCTCCTACTGCACCATCAGCTCTTTCTCCACAACTTTCCTCCACTGACAAGCTCATAACATTTTAAATTGCCAAAAAAACAATGATCATATAGACTATATAAAGCACACTTTCTTTTCTTATCATCTGAGGTCATAATATTATGTTCAGATCAATTTAGTGGTGCCACCGATCTCTAATGAGCATAACTGTGAAGCACCTTTCAATTAGAACCAGGAACATTTCGCGTTAAGGCGAGACGGAAAGTGATTGGGAGGGGGGGGGGAGTTTAGAAATGCATCAGAAACGTTTGCTGTGTGTTCAATTGAAGGTTTTATTTTGTTGACTTTTAGATACAAAGAGAGGATTTTAGATGTCTTATTTTGAATAAGCTAGTGAAACAATAGGCAAAAATAGAGATGAGGTTGAAAAAAATAAATCAGGAAAGAAGTTTAATGAAGCTTAAGCGTAACCTAGAAGACTGGCCTCTGCATCGCTCTCCGGCTACTCCTCTCCAATCATCCAATCATCACCCCATTCGATCACACCTCCTTGTCGGCCTATCCCCAAAGCAGCTCATCCCCGCTCCATCGTCCGGGGCTCCCCTTATAAGCCCATTCATTCGTCAGCTGGTCCGTTTCCAGCTGTGCTGTGACCCTCCTCCGCCCCCTCCTCCACCTGGTCTCACCTCTCGGTCCGTCTGGCTCGCCGTCCACAGGTCGCCCCTTCTCTACCACCACCAGTGTCCAGGTCCCGGGACGGAAGACTCTGCTACATGCATTCATCACGCTCATGTAGCACACGATACGTTCTGTCTTCCGCCGGGGTCTGACCGCCAAATCCAATCATGTCAAATAAAACTCTTTTAATGACATTTTGTCTTTTCAGGTTGAAATACCTACCAACTAGATATTAAAAAAAAGAAAAAACGCGTGTTAAAGAGTGGGTATTATGCTTCCATGAAGAAAATGACCATATTTGGATTAGACTGTCTTGTAGAAGAGAATTTGTGTGTCAAGTGGATACCAAACATTATTTGTGAATGGATATGTGTGGCAAACACAGCCGGAGTGTGGCAATGTTGTAGTGATTTCCTGAAAAAATCCAACACTAAACACTAAAACTAAGATGTTAAGATAATTAATACTAGTAAAATCTAATTAAAGGTGGGGCTCTGTGTCATGGGAGTGATGAACCATGAATCTACTTCTTTCCCACTGTCATTAATTCACTGTCTGTGCTCAGCTGTCTCTGATCATGTCTATCCTCATGTGCCGTTTTGTTTAACTGTATAATCTAGTTTCTTTCTTATAGCCAGACCTGTGTGTGTTTATTTTTCTGGCTGCTTCTGCTGCCTTCTTCAGAAGTGTCACGTGATGTTACAGGACGACAGCGCCATCTGCAGTCCGACTTCTTCAGAACTGTGCCCCAGGTGTGAGAAAGTTAATAAGCCCCCTCCTCCCGGTCGACAGTCTGGATGCAGATGGCGCTGTCGTCCTACCGCTACAAGCAGGAAAACTGTGTAAATCAGCTGACCAGACACGTCACGTGACACTTGCCGCTGAAACTGTCAAGGTAAAATAAACATACAGGTCTGGCTGTAAGAAAGGAACTAGTATTGTTACTAGAAGACCTTATGAACCTAATCAGACTGTATACAGTCTCTGGATATACAGTAAGTGTATAGCTTGTGTTTTATGTCTCTGTGACATCAATCTGCCAGGGGTCTGCAGATGGAAATTAGCCTATGGTTATAATCTGGCACATTTACATCTGTTTAATGTTCATTAATATGTATTGTTCTACCTTTTCTCTTAAATAAATAAATAAGAACAATAATTTCAAAGATTTAAGCAAATATAGTGTCCTCCATTCCCCGATTTTCAAATCCTCGAGTCAGTTTCTTTGTATGTCCTTGGCTAGCGAGTCTCTTAACTCTCCATGCCTCTGTAAATGTGGTCAAAGAGCACAGCATCATATGAATTCTGAACAACTGAACAAGTATATTACAGATTGTTTTTGATATTTGATAAAAGATTGTTCATGTTTAGTTGTTGCCTCCCACGGAAAGGTTCCAAGAAGAGATTGTTTGTATTCACTTCACCTGTCAACGGCCATGATGTTATGCCTCAAATATTTCCAACTCACTCCTCACACTGGAGGGAGAGAATGATTTGAGGATGGTTGCTTGTTTATTTACCTGTGGCACTCAACCACCTCTGTCAGCTCATCCCCTCCAGCACAAGCTTCACACGGGTGGATAAGGATTCCTCTGGTGACACACTCAGTGGAAACTCACCGATCAGCCACGTGGAAAGCATAAAAAGACATTTGCATTTTCTTATCGCTCCACGGTCACCGGCTGCAGCCAAGTGAGCAGTGTGCAGCCGCGTGATGCATTTATATAAATATTTATCTGCTAACAAGTGTATAATGAGAAAATTAATGACATTCACTAACGTTGTGCGATGGCAAGTCAATGTCCACATAGGGTTTAAGCCACAAAACTCATAAGGATGCTGGATCAATTATTCAGAGATGCTATTTCAGAGTTCACAATTTTGTTAAAAATTCATGGCACATCCTGCATTTTTGAAAGTACCTGAGTTTGAGGGATTCCACCGACAGAATAAATAGAAAAGTCCAAAGGACCACAGGTTCATGGGGAATCTCAAAGCAAAGGAAGGTGAGCTCTCAGGTGAATCAACATAAAATGCCTGATAAAATAAAGATGCCTGCTGGTAAAAAATGTAAAACACTGATTCCATCCTGAATTCCAAAGTGTTGCTTCCCTGCAACATATAAAAATGTATCTAACATAGTTGGGCTTGTGTTAAAAACAATGTGTTTGTGGTCCATTACAAAATCATCACAAGGCTCTGTGGAACTAGTTTACTAACTTCTAGTCCATAAAGATAAATGAGGTCAACTTTGACTTTGAATCGATGCAATCAAAGCAGGACAAATGACTGCAGTCTGATCACATTTCCTTCTCTTTAATCAAAAAGTTGATTGCAATTTCAGTGTTTTTTCTTCTCCCATGGGGACTCTCTCCCACAGCACTGTGCACACCTACTGGCTAACACATCAAAGCACAGAAAAGAGCCCACGACACTGAAGGCCCAGTTACCATAGAAACGATGTGTATAGTCTTATTATTAGGACAGGAGCATATTACCTTCATTAATCAAGGTAAGTGCCTCTCAATAGAGCAGCAACACCTGCCGCTGATGCAGGTGGCACAACACCTTGGGTTTATGGACCAGTCTGTAGTGTAATTATGCACTGGCATTATGAATGTTTAAACAAACACTCTCATGCACGGTGGAAACATCACACACTTACTGCCTGTATGTCTTACACTGTGCTCAGGAGAACGGCCTTTCTATGTCACAGGAGCACCATCAAATATTCACTCTTGGCTTTTCCTCCTCTCGCAGCGGAGCGTCCTTGGAAGCCTGACATCTCCTGTATAATTAAGTTGTCCGGATTAGGAAAGGCACGAGTCTAATCAGCGCCAGGATGGGACGATAAGCATTAAGCCACAAAGACAGGAATTATTAAAGAGTTCTTTTCTGATGGAAAGTCCCACGCTGCAGAAGGAGTAGAGAACGAGGTCAACCGTTTGAGGTTTTCTCACAGACGGTACATTAAAGATGGACAGTGTCACTCTGAGGGCAACATCGACATAAAAAGACTACGCAATTCCTAGCATCAAGACGTTATTCTCTCAGCTGTTTAGTTGGGGGAAAGAAACAGAAACCGCTTAAATTTAATTTTAATGAGGATTATTATATGGAAATCACTTCTGTCAAGGAGCTCACATTTGATTTTTTTATGTATTTATTTACATGTGTCTGGTAACAAAATAAACTACAATGAGATGCTTTGGATTTTTTTTTTTTGCAAACTTGTTTTAAATTTGTATTCCCATTTAAGAAAGGTCAATCAATGAATCAGCTTTTATAACGGCCAGTATCACAACAGGAGTCATCTCAGAGGTCGGTACCAACACAAAACAAGTCAATATCAAACATCAGCCTGGGGTTTCCCACATCCTTAGAGCCAAAGAAAAACTCACGTAGGACAAAACGGAGAAAGCTCAAGGAGAACCACATTGGGGAAGGGATCCACTCCTATGGACGGATGGGCTAGATCAGGGGGGCCCAAATTATTTTACACGGAGGGCCAAAATGGAAAAGCATTATTGAGCGAAGGGCTAAACGCAATAGCTTTTACATGAAGAAAGACCAAATTCAACCAGATCTATGATTAAATACCCCTTAATAATCGTGCTATTGAGAAGGACATGTCAAATTAATCAAAGTACACTGCAAAAAATGACCTCTTAAGTGAACATTCTGGATTTAAGAATATTTTAAGTAATTGTAAGTTGTGTGTCAATAGAAATAGATTTTTGAAATTAAATGTATTTCCTAATTTAGAGATATTTACTCTACTTATTTTAGATGCAATAAGATGTTTTCTTATTCTAAATGCAAAAAGACTCATTCCTTTGACAGATATGTATTTACCTGCTCAAATATAGATCAAATAAATAAATAAATAGAACTTATTTTTAGATTTGTTTTTGCATGTAGATACTCCATACAATCTCAGCACCATCTCGAGGGCCAAATGAAACCCCTTGGAGGGCCGAATTTGTCCCTCGGGCCCCACTTTGGGCACCACTGGGCTAGATGGTTCCCAGGCCGACGAGTCCCGTAGCTGTGTCCAGCCAGATCTGCAGAGGCCACCGCCGCCAGGCCCCACGGCGTCACTACGGTTGACGCCAGTAAAACTAAAGTTGAATCCATTTGATCAATAAAAAGTGCCTTAATATTTCTGAAGCATTAAAATAGGTCTGGTAAGTAAAATCACTGTTACACGAAGAGAAAATTACAAGTATACGTTGAAGTATCTGTTTTTGCAAATTAACTCTTACTTTTATTTGTGGATCTGGTACGTTTTTTGATTTAAATCCACATTCTTGGAGCATGGTTTGTACACGTATATAGTAAAAACATCCAGGCAAGCAACACAAATAATTCACCCCGGAAATAGCCACCCCCAGCTATATAGTGGGCATTGATCATAATACATATTTCATATAAAGACAAAGACTACCGTTGTTCTACTCTGGTGATTTTACAGAGACCCATTGACTGCTCTTTATTAGATCCAAAGGGCGAGTGCCGTATCGTACACGATCTGTAAATGAACAGCCCACTTATACATGACAAAGCACTACCCTCCTGCACTCTCCTTCTCCCCTGGCTCATGGGAAGGAAATGTTCCATATTGATGCACAGCAGAGCTCCGTGTTTGGTTGTGTCAAAGCAATGTGAATGTACTGTAAAAAAAACATTTATTATTTATGCGCAAGGAAGTCGAACACTGGAACGATTTTAAAATTCCTCCCGCTCTTTGATCAACTGTCTCCCCCGACATGAAATAATGTAGAGGGGGATCGTAATCATTCGGGGCGATGCTACAGTGATGGGTCTTCAGTGTTGTTGTCGCTAATTAGCAGCTGCGTACGCCTCGATACCTGATCATGTAATTAATCAGTATGCAAGTGTTAGCACATCACTTCATATTTTATCTTGGTGTAACTGCTCTAATTACAGGCTCCATATGAACTCCATATTAACACACAATTGCTGTATGCACTTAAAGCCAAGGCCATTTGAATTAAGCTTGTGGGCTGTGATAGCATTATCTCCTAATAGACTGTTCAAGGAATGCAGTTCAGTTTTAATAGATAAGGTTTGTTCTATTCATCACTGTGTTTTCAGCCTCATTTGACACTTATTACTCCAGAAAACTACATTTAATGTCTCATTAAATATCATAATGTAAAATATTAAACAGAATGAACATAAAGGAGCTGAATATTTTGTATAATAATCATTTTCTACAAGGTCCTGCAAACCCAAGTCTGTGAAAATGTTGACTTATATATATTTTAGGTTTACTCATAGCTTGTTCTCAGGTATCACTGGGCCCTCGCAATTTCAATTTCATTTTGGATGGATAAATAGACAGTTCCCTTGTGTCCTTGGGCAAGACACTTCACCCAATGCCTATGTGTGAGTGGTTGGTGGTGGTCGGAGGGACCGTTGGCGCAGATGTGAGCAGCCTCGCTTCTGTCAGTCTACCCCAGGGGAAACAGTGGCTACAAATGTAGCTTACCACCATCAGCATGGAGTGAATGAGCCCTCTCCCTTTCATGTGTGAAGCGCTTTGGGTGTGACTGTGTCATATGAAAAGTGCTATACAAATAAGATTCCCTTTCCCTTTCCTGACACTTCCACTCACTATGTTTCTAAAACCAAAGTAGACTGCAGATTGCAAAGATTTGCACTGTGGGTTATATGTCTTTACTCCTAAATTAAGAAAAAAAAATATATAACAGCACTCAGAATTAGATTAGAACAAAATGAATTTAGCTGAAATTAGAATGTTGTTGTTTTTTCTTAATTTAAGTGTAAAAAATTTACCCACTGGCAATTTTTATAAAATGAGTTACTCAAATAGAGCAAATATACACATTTTACAAAATGTAACTTTTTTTTTTTTATTTCAAAATTTCTTTTTGCAGTGTACTATTTAATTTGAGGAGACTTTTCACATTTGAGGGAAATTCATGCACACAACAACTGTAGTACAAATTTAAACACTATTGGAGGCCCCCTGGTGGTCTCGGGGCCCTAAGCAGCTGCATAGTCTGCTTATTCGGCTGGGCCGGCCCTGCTTGTTCTAAAAGGCCTAAAATGTCCTCAATAAAAAAAAATCCTGTATACTTGAAAGACCAAAGTAATACACCAGAGTACATTCATATTACATTCTTATGATGAGTACAAACCAACCAAGGGCCAGAAATCTATAGGAAACAGCAGCAAGCCATTTGTCAATATAGTATGAACTATGACCCCAGGATTCGTTATAATGACATGCTCTTGTCACTACAGGACATGAAATGACTGAATACAGTTGTGCTCATAAGTTTACACACCCTTTATGGATTTTAGGTAAATCCAAAATGTTTGACAACCACTGGACTATGGCATATTCTAAGTTTGCATATCCTTTTAATCTTTTGGCCATTGATAACACAAAAGTCTTTTCCCACTCGTGGTTAGTGGTTGTGCAAAGCCATTTATTGCCAAAGAACTGAGTTTACTCTTTTGAAATCATAATGAAACAGAAACTACTCAAATGTCCCTGATTTTACGTTTACATGACCTCCAACAACTGTCAGGAAAATTGTTCAGGAGCAAAGAAAAACTCACTTCAGCTGAAATACAGGACTCTCTGGAAAAAAAGGTGTTTGTTTCAAGTAAACTTTTGATCAGGGGCATTTGGCTAGTTTCTAGTTGAAAAGTGTAAACAAACAGATTTTTTGACAATAAATGGCTTCAAGCAACCACTAACCATGACAACAATATAGGTTTTTGTGTTATTCATATTCGATGAAATGCATGAGTTTACATACCCTGACATTCTGCCAGGCTGTGTAAACATATGAGCACAACTGCAACTGAATACCTGTCAAGTTTTGGATCTGAAAATAAGGGAAATTTTCCCTCAGGGGTAAAATACGGTAGTATCCCGGCCAAAAGGGGCACTTGACAGCCGGGTTTATCCCATGGTTGGTCCCCGCTGTTGAACAAACCTCGCGATGACTGCCGCCCCATCTGCTGTAGGAGGCAGTTCTCACGAGGCTTGTGCCAGAGTTCAGTCTGGAGCGAGCGTTTTGTATCATCATTTTGTTAAAATATGTGAAAAAATACGTGGCGGCGGGAAAAAGGGGTAAAATACAGTTGTTTCCCGGCCAAAACGGGATACTCAACAGGTATGCACAACTGTATAGTTTATTATCATATTGTAAAATGAATTATAATAATACACAGTCAATTCTTATGAAAGTACATGGGCTGATTAACAACATACTATCCATACTCAATGCAACATGTTTTTTGGCCATAGAAAATGATCAAAGTATCTTGTTGCGGACAAAGTCTCCAGTTTCCAAACTAGTTAACATTGTCAAAGGCATTCCTTTCAAGTCATTTTAATATCATTTGAATGAATGTCAGCATCATTAATATTCTGTTGGAAATACATATTCATCATCCGTCCTATCTCTGCTTGATGTTCAAACAAGACAAAGTGTGCTCAGATAAGTCAAAGAAGAAATGATGATGTGATGAATATATTACATTAGAGAAAACATTAAAAACATAAAAATTAGGCCATCAACTCACACCCAAATGCCTCCAATATGGCTTGCACTGAATATATTTTAGTTTGATGCTTGACCCTGAGTTTACTTCATTGATGTGCCTGTGTCTGGGCCAAAAGCTGCCCCACTGAGTTGATCTTACATCAGCCGCACTCTGAGCTAAAATAATCGGCGAGATAACTATGACTGAGGAGCAGCAGTTATGTAATTGTGTCATACCACTTTGCCAGTGTCATCTCGAACTCCTCTCAAAAGAGAAAAGAACACATAATGCCAATTACCATTAAAGCATGGCTCTGTTTACGCTGATACATTCATCTTCTGCGTGGAGGATGACTATTAATAGTGCAGCAATTTCATCTAGGGATTGTAAAGCTTGTTTTTTCTAGGAGTAGAATAAAATTAGTCTTTCATTATATATAGTAAGATTAGACATTTAAAAATAGAAATAAAAAATAAAAGGAGGTGAGCGCTACTGAGGGTCCCAGCTATAGTCCACAACATTAGACATCAAAAAAGACTTGTATACTGTGAATTACAAATCATTTCCTATTGATGAACAGGCTTGATGTTATGGGGAAAGTATTGCTCCCTGAATGATGTGTAACTTGCTTATCCTGGTCAGGACCACTCTTGCCTAGCAACATTTAACTGTAACCTCTCCAAATAACAAGAGATCACCAATTAAAAAAAATAAATGGGTCGGTAGAAAAAAGGTTTGCGAACCACTGGACTATGGCATATTCTAGGACAGCTAACAGATCTCTGCTCAAATGTACTGTATCACTGTTCTGTTCTGTGGATATTCAACAAGTCTGTGCCGAAATGTTGTTGCCAACATGTGGCCAACACATGCATCTATTGAGGTCTGCCAGCACAAGCATCAATGGATTTTTTGGGGGAAATGGCTCAGTTTAAAGAAAAGAGGCATAATTGGATTTACCTCAAATTTTGTTTACAAGGAGGTTTAGCCATTTTAGTTTATGGGACAACATTTTTTTCCAAAAGGGTATACTTTTGTTGAAAATGTCTTTGGTTATATTGTTTGTGAATTATTTGGGACAAAACAAGACCAGCCAGATTAGGATTGGATCAACAATAGATAAGAGATAAGAAATGCATTCTTTTCATGCTCAATTTGGAACATTTTCTATCTAGGATTAATATTTCGATTTGTGTTATGATGTTGCATGACTGGAATAGACGTTTCGCAGAGATGGGCATTAGTTGAAAAATAATTCTTAAATAGTATATGCCCATAACTCATCCATGTGAACAATTGGGATGATAGAAATGCTTTACGAAAGTTTAAGTCCGTCATTCATTGTTTAAAAAAATGGTATGTACAGGACTTTTAAGTATATTTTTAACACTGAAATCGTTTTCAAACTTTCTATCATTGATCATAACACCATTAAAACGTGCCTCCAATAGCCTCATGGGTTCAAGTCCGGCCTTTTACAACTAGCTGAATGTCCCTTCCCAGTGTTGATCCCCTTCCACCATGTACTGTCCTGAGTTAAAGTCTAGAGGCAAATACATACAGTATAATGCAATACAAATTGAGACTCACTGAGAGATTGAATAACTAACTCATTTTATAAAAGTGCATATTGTTACATTGTTCTAAACTGGATCATTGCAACTTTATGGATCCTAAGTTTTCTGTGTTTGGTGATAATCAGAAACTCAATGTTTTGAAAACTTTGAATGATAGGACCCTCTAGCTATGAGCCTTTAGAAAAAGTCGTAGGCTGATTCCCACCGCTGACAATTGTATCAAAAAACATTAATTCTGTGTGTTTTGGGGAGAATCAAAGTAACAGTGCAAAAATGTGCTCAACTATTAAGAGGAAGTAAGCGTATCTTGATGGAGACTCCAATCAGGCGGGAGAGTACTAACCACTCTCTACCACATCTACCCCCAACCATTACGATTATGGAGAGAAATGAGTGAAACGTATCACACTCAATCACAGTAACAACATTGAAGACAAGATCTGCTGATTTTTAAAGATTATCTAGACATCAAGGCTACGAGTCTTGATCTTTCAAGTCTCTCTGGCACACGGCCTAGATTTGGTGACAATTGGCAGCGCTGCTCTACTGTTATGTCACAACATTAAAAATTGAATGCCCCTTTTACATAGACATTCTCTTAGCATAGGCCTACTCTCACTAATTCCACTGTGTACATCAAACCCCCAGTGAGACACTGCAGATGAATATAGAATATATAATAATAAATATATAACGAAATTGAGTGATATCAATTTTTAACTTTTGCTGAATATTACTGACATAATGAGGGTAAAAATGTATTGGAAGTGTTCTGTGATTTGTGTTTTCATGTAAAAGTTTTATGCATAAAAAATGGGCAAAATTGCTTATATTCTCACCTAGCCCTATTCACACCTCATCACTTGCTAAGGCTATAGGCCAGGGCCATAGAAAGGTACGAATAGCCAAAGAACCAAGTCAAGGGTAGGAAGGTAATGAGCAGTGATGAGGATAGGTGTTTTTTCTCCAACCTTTAGAACAAAGAGAGGTGGGACTTACAGGTAAACTCCTTCTACTGGCTCTTCATAAGACCCAGGGGCGGTCAAGTTTGCTCAGTGCTGACGAATTTCTTTGGATGAAGAACAAAACGAGTACAGATGAAGACTACGATCTATATTTTTGGAATATATATCTAAATAATGGGTAGAGCCAGGTTTAAATGTATGGCTTTCTTGATACGATATTAGGGGATATAGGATATTTTGTTTATTTTTTGAATAAGCTAACTATTATTGAATGAATCTGTAATGAATTCCGCCTTGTTTTTTGGGGTTCAAACCTCTATAATTAAGACTAGGAATTAAATATTGGTCTATATCAGGGGTTTTCAACAGGTGGTCCGTGGCCCCCTGGTGGTCCGTGGCAGTACTGCTGGTGACTTGTTATCCAGTTTAACTACTAAAAATAAACTAGGGCTGCTGCATATTGAATATTCATGAATATCAGGTTGGTATGTCTTTTAATAACTCTACTTATGTTATTTTAAACATTTGAGAACACAAAGCATTGTAAAATAAATTATATAGCCCTCTTTTATACAAAAAATAGGCCTATATTGCACACACGCACACACAGTGGGCCGCAGACTACTGCTTATTCTGAATGGTGGTCCCTGGGGCAGAACCAGTTGAAAACCCCATGTCTATATTATCAAACCTCCAAAACATTGTTAAGTACAAGTCTGGAAAGTTTGGAGTCTGTAGGAGCTACTAAAGTGGAGATGTTGTGGCCACAA
>OMNZ01096797.1:3829-32754 GCA_900303255.1 Lesueurigobius sanzi | reverse complement strand
TATAGTTAATATGACCTTTCAACAGATATCGCCCTTCTCTATTCTTAAATAATTTCTGTCTATCGTTTGAAAACATATTTTTACTGAACATGATCTGAGCTGTAGATAATTTCACAATATCAACACATCTGAGCAGCTTTGACTGTGTAAACACTAACAGTATATTTAGTATACGTGGGTTTAAATAGTGTTATAGTTGATTCCCCAGATCTCTACACAGTAACTGAATTGGGGCAAGATTATGGAACAATAAAGCATGCAATTTAAGTCCTAATGTGATATTCTGCGTGGTACAGGCACAGACAGCCCCGATAAGCAAACGTGTATGTATCTATAATGCTAACAGGCTTTTACTACTTGCCTTGTTTGATACATTTCTGTAAACGTTCAGTGCCATGAAGGTCCTACAGTGGAGCTGCAGCAGCATCCTTCGGCACATGGCTTCTACGATGACACCGGTTTTGTTCATTTGCCAAACATCCGTGCCACCTAAGCAATCCGCGACTATACATGGATATTAAGCATAACCGATAGCTAACATTTGAGTAGTTTCCCATGATAAGTAATGGTAAGTTGACACATTTTAAGCTTCATATTCGACAGGATCCGCCATGACTGACCAGCATTTGACCTACGGTAGCTGCAAAGGTTCAAAATGTATGAAAAGAGAATACGCAAAACTAAACATATATAAAATTTGATACGATTATTTGAGAGAATAATCTATATTATTCATAATAGAAAGTAGACATTCGTAATATATTTGTGATCATATTTGATCTAAAATGTTTTTGTTTTTTTTTGCAAAATTGTAACGTAAAAGTATATTCCTTACTTTGTTTAAACCATCGATTACCCACACGTAAAAAATAAAGTGCCACATATCATCACTACATAACGTATTGTGAAGTCATACATAATGATTGATGTCATACATAATTATAATAAGCCGATTAAATATCCTCTCTCACATAAAATAAAATATGCAGGAGGTGATATTCATAATTAACTCAAATTTAAAATGACTATGCAGGAAATTATATTATTATCTAGTGATCTTATTTTAATTTTATAGGCCTACATTTTCTGCTTAACTATTTTTTTTTCTTTTTGCGCGTTATTTGGTATTTTACATTTTGGAAATATTTTGTATTCTTAGGAAGAAAACGTTTTTTGTTTTGTTTGTGTAAAAGTTAGAGGCACTCTGAGAAAGGAAGTAGTTGCTTTTATGCTAATGAGGGAGTTGGGCTCGAGCTACGCTGCTGCTGGGAGCCGCCCTTCATTCACCACATGGTTAAACCGACTCTACTCGCGCCACTTTCGCAATCTTACTACGCTCCCCAAACTCCAACAAATTACAATAGTAGCACATGGTGGTGTTTTTGGGATCGCACGCCTTAGTGTGCTCTACTTTGAGAAGTATTTTGTTTTCTGCAGATAAAGCTTAAACAGTGAGTAAACGGTAAGTCTGAACAAGTGAGTGAAGATGGTGGATTTTTAAGCTAATGTCTTATTACGCGCATGTTGGTGGTAAGAAACCTGTTGTTAGCCTTTCGGGAGTTGAGTCCATAAAATCAAACGCTGATGAATGTATCTGACAACATTTAGGGATGTTATGTTCTCGTAAGGAAAACACTTTTAATCGTTGGTTTCCGCCTTAGAAGCAATGTTGTACGGGGCGCATGGCAAGCTCTTTTCCACCGTTGGAGAATGAGGGAGATTTGAAAAACATGTGTTGCTGCACCTCAAGTTGTGGCTTGGAAAGTAATTTCCACATCGAAATTTACGTATTCATTGTGTTCATATTCATGCCAAGTTTTGGACGCGTGTATGGGTTTTAGAAAGTGTATAAACAATACACGTTAAGTTCTCTGTGCTTCTCTGCGCAGTAGTGTCTTCTAAAAGTCTACAGAACAAAGCGGCAGCACATGAGGCTGATGTAGGCCGCGCTTTAGCATGTGCTAATGCTAAAGGATATCAACATTACCGTTTAGTACAATTACGTTCCCCGTATGATATTGGGGCGTTTGGATTGGTAATTCAGATTTCACAA
The DNA here is from genome assembly GCA_900303255.1 of Lesueurigobius sanzi. Taxonomy (NCBI): domain Eukaryota; kingdom Metazoa; phylum Chordata; class Actinopteri; order Gobiiformes; family Gobiidae; genus Lesueurigobius; species Lesueurigobius sanzi. The sequence continues at coordinate 30,701 of OMNZ01096797.1, read as the reverse complement.
TGAAAACATAAGTCCGTGCAGATTCCAGCGGTGTTTTTTTCCCCTTGGAAGCGGAGACGCAACACGATTATTATAGCCTGTGAATATTAGCTTGCTATAACATTATTGTACACATTTACGGCGGTATGTTTTTGTGTCTAAACACACCAAATGGATACATTCTTTGCTTTTCACGAGGTTGGTCTTATTCTGGTTTTGTTGCGTCTGACTAAAAGTTCGGTTGTAGCATGCGTTAGCTTGTGGCTAGCGCATGCTCGTCGCAGTGTTTTGATGAGTCCATCGTGTACTACTCGCTTGTGTACGGCCAGCACTCTACTCGGAGTAAACTTTGCAGTGGCACTCACGCATGGTGCGTGCGCGCGTCTGTGCGTACGCATCACATGCACCTGATCAAATCTTCATTTGTAAAAACCCTTTAAAGTATTTCTAAACCGGCTAATATTATTCTTATCATTTAGCAGGTTTATGAAACGGTCAAATGCGGACTTCTAGGCGCCATGTTGCCGTATGGGGGAGGGGTGGACAATGTGTCTACTAGTACTAGTCTTGTGTTTCTAAGCTGGCTCTGTTTCACATGTTTTATCAACTTTTGCTTCAGTTATTAAAATATGAATTCCTTTGTTCAGCAGTTTGTCATGTTCCCCTTGTTGAAATAAAACATGCAGTTTACCTTGTTTAAAAGAGAACTAAAACATTTTGTTTAATCTTATGTGACCTACTTTTTTGGAAAAGGCACTACAGAGTTTGAATCTATTTTGTCTGAAATATAGCAGTGTGTGTGTTGCAGAAGTTATTCTAAAATATTTTGCTTCTTTTGACATTTTCAATAATGTGCAAGTAACATCTCGCTATCTTGTTTGTGCTTACAGGCTTATTCGATGGTGCGTCCTTCCTGAAGACTCTTTCTATTTTGGATTGAAAGGCAATTTGATGTGAATAAAACCCCTGCCCCTGACATTTAAAAGTCACTGTAGTGTCAAAGTGCTTACAGTGCAGGTAGTCTTGTATAATCTACTGCAGTGGAGGCACTTTCAGCACTATTGTGATGAGAGAAATTGTAGCAGCGCTGCCTTGAATACTTGCACTTCACCCGGGCACACATGCAAGGTCTGGGTGTCTGCTCTTTTCAAAAGTTCAACAGCCTTTCTTCTGGTGGTACATTTTTTAAAATGTGGACTCTTGTGAAAATGCTAGAATGTGTATCTGTTGTTTTTATATATATATATATATATATATTATATATATATATATATATATATATATATATATATATATATATATATATATATATTACAATAAAGAAATAACAATTCCCTGCTAGTGCTTATGCTAAGGTGCATCTAGTGCAGATAGTGAAGTAGACTAGCACCTACTGCCCTAAGTGCTCCTTCTGGCATAAGAGACTGGGACATTCGCCTGTTTAATTAAATTAAATGAATGTACTCAACGTATAATTACTGACAGATCACAGTTAGTTTTGCCTATTTGCGCTGCAAGAAAAGTTAGTTGTGCAAATCTATGCAAAACTGACAGTGGCCTGTAGTTTCATCAGTGCCGTCATCATCTTTGTCTTTGGGCAAGGTTTCAGTGGTATTAAAGTGCTTATAGTGCAGGTAGTTTCATAAGTTCTACTGCAGTATGAGCACTTAAAGTACTTCTAGACTCATCTCTTCTCACAAAGCGTCCGGTGTTGTGTGTGTTCATAGGTCTCTGATTAGTTTTGCTGGTTTGCTTTCAGCTTTTTGCTCAAATGCTGTGCAAATCCATGCAAAACTGATCATAGAACTGAAATGATTCTAATGTGTGTGGTCTCTGCTATTTGCAGGTGGGGAAAAGTAGCAATGCTCTGTGCCTTTGTAGTATTGCACTTGTCCCGGCCTGTGAATGGTACGGGAGACTGTTCTGCTGTGGACATCCATGAAAGCTTCCTGGGATATTTGACTTTTTTTTTTTTTTTCCTTCTAGAAAATAAAACGGTGCTATGGCAGCCTCCTGTGTTATGTATTTTCCCTTCATAAATTTAAACCAATGTAGGACCGTCAAAACGTTTTAATATTAAAATGTCATATTTATGGCAAGAGTTGTAAAATGCCTTTTCATATTTCTGAGGGTTTTCTATTTCACTTTCAGTAAAAGTATGTGGCACCTTGGACTAGTCTAGTGAGTGTAAACTAGCCTTCCAGCACTTGTAAACAATGTGTTTCACAAATCTAACTAGGCCAGAGTTTCTTAAAGGCACTATACCTGATTTTCTTTTCATTACAAATAATGAAAGTGGGAGCATGTCAATTAAATTGATTGAGATGTTCCAAACGCATTCCTAACTTTTCTAACACATTTCTAAAATCGAATTTCTTCATGGATAAGATTTTATGAGCACATTGCACAACTTGCAGGGTCACTTTTTAAGGTCAGGCTCAGAAATGCAAGAAAAGTAACCTGTAAACAAAAATGCCCTACATGCAAAGCAATGTTTCCACAGATGTCTGCGTTTAGGATAGACTAAAGGAGGGCTCAAAACAAAATGTATTCCAATACTAGCAAAAAGATCGGGTATAGTACCTTTCTACATAAACATTAATTCTGATACGTAATCTAATTGGTTAGTAACTCGTACTCCTTGCATGTAAAACTACTAAACGAAAATAATTTTGATGCAGCCTTATGCTAAGTAAATGCTGTCGGTTGTAAAATTGCTTGTAGTATCGACAATTGTCCAGCAGAGGCCGCCCGCTGTTAAGTTTTTCTCCACACCTAGATTCAAGTTGTGTCCATTGAAAATAAAATTTTACACGACATTTAAAGCCGTTTTTGTTTGTAGGCTTATCGTACCACCCGTTACAGTAGTGTAATTTTGCATAATAATTGACCGTGGGGAGTAGTTAGATATAGCTTAAATTCACCAAGCAATATCTATTAGCCTAATTGTATTCGACCAGTAGCTGTTTTTTTTTCTTTCGTTTTTGCCCATTGTCTACTAAAGCAGCCTGTGGAGAAGAGCCACTCACTCAGATATTCACTATCACAGGCTCTTCACTTGACAGTTGAGATAAATGGGAAACATCCAGAAAAGACAATAACTCAGACTCATTGCCTTTCAGCCGACGCAGATTGCTTTACCAATCCCTATTTACAGACCAGAAAACCTACCTTTATATGAGACAGAGAATAAATGCTGAGTGACACTGTGTTCAGTTGGCGTAGATATTTAGGATTCGGACAGAAATTAGGCTATAACACATTTTAAGCAGAGGAAAAGCCCTTCTTTGACATTATTGGCATTTCCATTAAGCTCAGCAGAACATCCCACAAGAGCAATCTTCTATGATGAGCAAAACTGAGCAATACTTCCCTTGTGCTGTAACAAACAGTGGATGCATCAGCTGTTTGCTACATCCACACACACAAAATCTGGTGAAAATTGCAGAAGTAAACAACAACAGTGATTCCTGCATAGGCCTACCAAAATACAGCAACCTATAAGCATTGTGACAACCAACCTGTGTGACAACCAGCCTCCATGCATCTTCACTATGTTGGAAATGTTGGTCACCATGAACAAGACTCTTTGGGAACAAAAAGTAGCTTACTCAGATTTGTTTTTTTTCCTGTAATCTAAAATAAATGGCCTCTATGTTAATATTTTGAAATATCACATTAGTGACGTGACAGAATACAACAAGAGTTGATACCAAGTGTTAAGTGTTTAGACGGTTTCTTTGGTCAATAAAAGAATTCTCACAGGCTCGCTCACAGCACTGAAGAAAGTAATAAGAATGCTCTAATTTATTCTTAAAATTGTATTCAACCTTTATGTCCTCCAACTTTGCAACTCAGTTCAGAAAATATTTATAGACTACATTTTACAAAGTCCATAATCCCCACTGGTATTTTTTTCAGATTATCCCAAACTGACCCTACCGCGGCCGGCTGATGCATTTGGATTAGAGAAAGACCTGGACAAAACATCCAAATTAACAGCTTGTCCGTGGCTTGGATGGGGCGTGATTTCCCTACTGCAACCAGAATTAGACACACAGGTCAATAACAAATCAATATGCAGTGATTCCTTGTGGTGGAGGGTGCTGCATGGGCCTGTGGGTGTTAGAAGCCATGCAAATGTGTACGGTTTGCTCTGAAAGAGGATCTGCCTGAGAGACCACAGCCCCAATTTTGTACTGTAGTTGCAATGATCATTTTTTTTGTTTTCTAGCAGATTAGTTGTGGAAATTAAACTTATTTTCTGAAGAACTGTTCTAATAAGGTGGTTCTCAGCCAAACTCAGATGCTTAACTAAAACATACAAATTTCTCTTATTAAGACAAATAAGTTGGAAAGGCAGTAAAGGAGCTTTTTGAAATCGTTCCACTCTGGCACCTCAAACATGATCGTTTACAGACCCCCAAAACACCGGCGTCCTATGGGTGATAGAATACTTTTGCATCTAGGCCTGAGTTTGTCTTCGTGTGGATGGGGCCTAAAATTGTAGTACTAACAATTATTTGATTATTGTTCAATGTCACTTTTTAGTTATCTTATCTTATTTTTTTAAAGTGTACATAAGAGATGTTTTTCTAATACAGTTTATACAGTTTTAATGATAGATGCAAAGAGACACTTATCAGTATTAGCTTTTTAAATTTAGTTTATCAGTATTATTACTACTGTTTGCAAACCTTTTTTTCTTCTTGATGGCACATTTCCTGACTTTTTGCACCCCCTTGTGTGATCCTGTCCTAAGAGCTGTTGTAACAAGTACATTTCTCCATCGTGAGATCAATAAAGAACTATCTTATCTTAACAAACCCAAGTACCACCGTTTGAGAACCACTGCGAACATACTTACATTCTGTAAAAAGTCACTCTCTTTGTGATGTGGCCTACATCTGCAACAGATAGCCAAAATCTAGAAATAAAATGGTATTCTTATAATTATTGCATATTTAAACATTATATCATAGTAGCGTGGTTAGAAATCTTGGACGTTTTTGTTTATTCAATTCCTGGCACACATATTTTGTGTTTATTGTTCTTCTTGTATCTGTTTTTATATCCAAGTAATGGCCAAGACTGTGGGTCACAATCTGAAAAAGGATACTCAGGTGCTAAAAAGCTTATATTATTTAGGTGCTAGCTGTACCTTTATACATAGCTTTTATTTGATTGATTTGATTTGATAATGAGCAAAACCAAGGCCTTGACCTCACTCAAATACTCACCAGTACAGTTGCATTGGTCTGAGCTGGGATTGAACTTGCCAACCTTTTGATTAGTGGCTAGGCACTGTCCCACTGTGCCATTGTGAGGTGCATTGTAGCTGCAGTGTTCCTGACATGTCCATTAGGCCTCATTCAAATGAAGGACGAAGAGCCGAGGGCCAAGAAGTAGTAGTAGAAACAGTCCGCTTCATATCCTTCTGTCGCGTTCCTGAAATGACAGATCATAGCAGGCAGTTTTAGAAGACATCAGCACACATCCTCAGCCCCAGTCTTCAGTGTAATGGTGCAATAGTGTATTTTCATGTCATTTCAATTCCACTCTCACCTTGTATGACTCTCTTCAGATCACGGCCTTCTGTTGCGCCGAACTGAATATTCAGGAGGGACCTTGTGTTGATGTTGCGTCCCGAGGGATCTGCTTGATTTTGCGAACAGACCTGCCCACCACAGCAGCCCCCGATGTCAACCACTCTGCTGAGGCTGCACTTCACGTTCACGCTGCTGTAGCCCCCTCATCAATTCAACCCCCCCCCCCATCACCGGGTGTCTCCAATTCTTCAGCAGGGCCTCTCCCAGCTAGCCACGCTCCATCTCCAACACCGCGACCGACCGCTAAGTGAACCCCATAAAGGCCTCTTCTTAAGCATGCGGATGGGCACACCGCCGCTGTCAAAGTATGCTAATGCGCTCCCAAATTAATGATGAAAAACAATTAATTTTCCGAGCAGGTTCAGATGAGGAGTTTCCGCGAGGAAGCTTAATTGTGATCTGTTTTTGTTGCCAGGAACACTTGCTGACTGTCGGATCTGTGCAGCGAGACACGGGTGGAATTCCAAGCATGTCCACATTAGAGAATATAGTGAAGTGTCTCCTGCCTGCTTTATACACTGTACACACACTTGATCTGCTATGATGTCAAGGAGGGTCCTTGTCAGTAATGGGTCCTGGATGGGCTATAATACCGGATGAAGAGCTCATTGTGGCTTATGAAGATCTCCTTCAGCTCAAGTGGCAAGACCAAAGCCAAGCACATGATAAACATGGACGTTCAGATTAAAAGCCTCCAATAAACGTATATGAAAATGAACTGAGTTGAATTCGGTTTGCCATGGCATATTGAGTAAGTGACGGCTTGCATGCTGATGTTGTGTCCTTGGACAAGACACATCACATACTTTGCCCTGTGTGAGTGGGTGGCTCAAATGGAGTGTTTAGAAATGTATTAACAGCTCTTTAGAACATACAGGGGTTGCAAATAGTTAGGAAATGTGCCATCAAAGAAGAAAATACATTTGCAAACAGGCAATGAGAAGAAGAATAAACTTCTCTTGACATCTCTCTATTAACTGTAAACATCTCTTACGTACATTGAATAAGAACATATAAGTATGCAAGAAAAAAATCCAGTGAATCGGAAATTGAACAGGATATGAAATATATGGCAAACAAAATATCAGAGTTGGCAGTTAGTGTATTATAAATAAATGTTTACAGTCAGGTGGTTGTGATTGATAAAGTGATTGAAGGGACTGATGACTTAACCAGATCGGCAGCCTCCCTCCCGTCACGCTACCCTATGGCTTTCATACCACCAATAATTGTGGGGAGTGATGGACATGAGGCCATAGGCGCATAATGACATACGGTTCTGCAGTGAGTGGGTCAATCCACGAGCCGTCTTTCTGTGTCGAGTTTGCATGTTCTCGCCGTGTCTGGTCCGCGTTTCCTCCAGGCGCTTCGGTTTCCCCCATCACCCCCAAGACATACACAATATGTGAATCCTTCAAGCCTCCATTAGCCGGGCTCAGCATCTGGAGATGGGTCAAATGTAGAGAATACATTTTTTCGTAGAGGCTGTATAATAACAAATAAAACACCTTAATTATTACTTCAGCTTTGAGATGATTGTGAAGCACGAGACTGTAAGACTTTTTTTAGTGATAAACCTTTTCTGTAATACTTATTGTCTAAGGCAGTGTTTCCCAACCAGGGGTACGGGGACCCTTGGGGGTACGCAAGAGCTTAGAAGGGGGTACTTGGAATAATTTCAGATACAAAATAAGAATGAAGATGAATTGTTTTTTTGATTATTATGTTCAAAGAAAAGCTATTTAAAGCATTTAACTGTGAAGAGTGAGAGTTTGAGAATATTTAGTAGCCTTTTTAGTGATAAATGTGAGTTTTAATCATTCACTTTCTAACTAATCATCCAAACCATCGAGGAAGGAGGTACAAAAAAACCACTGGTCTGGGGTACCCAAATAACTAGTAAAGAACCATGGCCCTATCTTCCAAAATGGACAAACAGTCTGCTGAACAGGGTTTGAACATGTGTACAGGAGTGACTACTCTAACAATGAAATAAAATCACATGAACATTTGACTCTTCATGAACGTTCTATTTATATATATATTAATTAGTTTCTTCACCAGCTCTGTATGGCTGACCTTTATAAGTTATTTCAACAGACAGAAAAACAGAAAAAGGTCTGTTTGGTTTGAGCACCCGTCTCACTAAAGGCTTTTTATTCTTGGCTGCTAAATTGCACATAATGGTCTGGAGCAATGCTACCTCAAAGCTTACACACCAATCTGTGTCCTATTTTCCAGTCACCTTTGCTGTCGGCCGTCTTTCATTCTCATCTGCGGGGAATTAAAACATCCCTGTGGCTTCGACACGTCTGCTGTCTGTCTTTGAAAACTATCTTCAGACATTTTAGTGACAAATGTTTGAGCAGTGCAGATGTTGGAAGTGTTGAACGACAGTGGGATCTTGTCAAATGCGTTGTTATAGTTATCTCCAAAGCTACTTGTTTTTTAGTTTTGAGTCGGGTTATTGGAGTTAAAGCATCTGTGGGAATTGCTTCAGTGTTATATGAACCGAACAAACATGAACACACCATCTGGCCTGTGCCGCAACAGCATCATGAACAAAGGCAAATCAACCGGCAAAAATTTCCATTTAAAAGTACTTTTCTGTTGGAGATGACCTTTTCTTTGGTTCATGTTTGGGACAAGGACTACATCCATGTCCTAACACTCAATTAGGACTTTTCATCCTTAGTATATCATTGCACTCATTATGGGCATTGCATATTTTAGAAATATTTTCTGATGAATGTATGTGAGCGGCTTGGATGTATAGCAGGGGTAGGCAAGTTTGTTTTGTAACGGGTCGATTTTCTTCCTCGGCAAAAGTCCGGGGGCCAGACTTCCCAACCGTAGCCCCAAGTGAACCATCATTTTCTCCAAACCCCAGAATTGTACATTATATATACAGTGCTCATACGTTAATATACCCTGGCAGATTTGTATTTTTTTTTGGCCATTTTTCAAAGAGTAACAATGATAACACAAAAACATTATTTTCACTCATGGATAGGGGTTGTGTGAAGCCATTTATTGTCAAAGAACTGTGTTTACAAATCATAATGAAGCAGAAACTACTCGAATGACCCTGATCAAAAGTTTATGTGATCAGCAACAATTGCCAGGAAAATAGTTCAGGTCCAAAGAAAAATCCACAAATAACTTTGATCAGGGACATTTGGGTAGTTTCTTTTGACTTTTTGATTTGAAAACAGTAAACAGCTTATTATTATTTTTTGGCAATAAATGGTTTTACACAACCACTTACCATGAGTGGGAAAAAGGTTTTTGTGTTATTATTCATATTATTATTTTATCATTTGGGGCGACAGTGGCGCAGATGGTAGAGCGGGTCGTCTCATGATCGAGAGGTCGGGGGTTCGAATCCCGGCTCCTGCAGCTGCAGACTGTCGCTGTGTCCTTGGGCAAGACACTTCACCCACAGCCCGTATGAATGTAGTGAGAGAGTGAATGTGTGGTGGTGGTCGGAAGGGCCGATGGCGCAAATTGGCAGCCTCTCTTCTGTCAGTCTACCCCTGGGCAGCTGTGGCTACAATAGTAGCTTATCACCACCAAGTGTGGAGTGAAAGAATAATGCCATGTAAAGCGTCTTTGAGTGTCCAAAAAAGCGCTATATAAAACCGATGCATTATTATTATTATTATTATATTCTCTGAAAAATGTCCAAAAACAGTCAAACATTCTGCCAGGGTATGTAAACTTATGAACACAACTGCATGTCCAGTGGGTTTTGGTTCCTAAAGGCAAAGGTGAATTTGGCCACTGATGTTTGTAATAACATTTCTCTTCTTTATGGCCATACCACCTTTGCTCTGCCAGATCCCAGCAGACCTCGGAAGCTAACCCTAAGCAGGGTAGGGCCTGGTCAGTACTTGGATGGGAGACCGCCAGGGAAAGGCCAGGAAGTCTGGGAGAATGTAGTGGGTGAGTGAGTGATGATAGTGGTCGGAGGGTCTGATTATGCAGATTTGTCAGTTTGCCCCTGGGCAGCTGTGGCTACAATAGTATCTTACCACCACTGAGTATGGAGTGTATGAATAATGTAATGTAAAGCTGATTGATTAGGGGTTTGTGGATGTAACTGAGCCAGCACTGTTGTATGTAATTACGAATACTGTCTGAAATCTATTTTTTTTTCTGTTTTAGTTTCACTGTGTCGGTGATTGAAAGATATGCTAATAAAAGGATAATTCTCTCCTCTGTAGTGAGGGCAGAAGAGAGCCTTTAGATAGCACCATAGAATAGATTACTCAAAATGTATTGTTTTCCTAAGAGAACAGACTGAAGATTCAGGCTTCACACAATATAAAAATATAAAAACATAAAAAATGTACCTGTAAATACAGAGAGATCTAGAAGGGGGATAATAAAAAGAAGCTTTCATAGTTTTACTCAGCACCATTTGTAGTTGTACATAACATATTTTTAGTAAATCCATTCACAAATTCTAAATGTTTAATTAAACTAACTTTTTATAAGTGTGTCTTACTGCTGCTGAGTTTTTTCCATTGTACATCTGAGAGCACATTGGATTTTCTGGGTACGGATTATTGTCGAACCCTAAACAGGAAGCAGACTGTGTTTCCAGAACAAACATCACTCTGTGCTTTCAGAGGCAGATGATGGATCAAGACTAAACAAACAAGCCCCTTCTTTCAATTAGTTCTGTCTGTGGAAAATTAAAAACATTCTTTGAAGTAATGCTAATTAAAATTGAGAGCGAAAAGCACAAAATTTCCCTTTATTTTGATGGATTTTTGCAAACTGTGGAACAACCAACATCTCCAAACACGTTTGTATTATATCTATCCACAGAGCTTATTATCAGAAGCATCAACTGCAACTTCATGCTGTATGTAGTAACTAGTAAGCTATGTTTGTAGCCACAGTTGCCCCTGGGGTAGACTGAAATAAGCACGGCTGCACACATCTGACCAACAGACCCTCCGACCACCACCAACCACTCACACAGATGTTGGGTGTCTTGCCCAAGGACAAGGGATGAGGGCAGCTTATGTCTGTAAAGACTTCTAAATGTCATAGCATTTTCACCCTATGCTGTAATAATTGTATAAACATGGCTGTCCTGCCTAATCTCCCTTCTGGAGGGGCTGAAAGATGTTTGCAGATGCTGGTTTCTTTGGAGAGAACACCATGAGTCGTAGCAGGAGATTGTTCGAGCTTAGTGGAGCTACTTTTAGGTGGCTGTGTTTGTAGAGTCTGACTCTCCAGTCATCACTCAGGGAGAGCTGTGATTGGCTGCATGCTCCATTCACAATCTATAAGGAATCTCTCATCTAATATAAATTGAAATGAAATATGTATGTTTGTCTCTTGTATCTGTGACAAGAGTGTTTCACCTATAGCTTTTTGCTGTTTTACCTATAGCTTTAGCCACATGGAGATGAAAACATGAGTGCCTATCTTTGGCAAACAGCTGGAATAATTCAGTTTGTTTCATCAATCAATGAGATAGGGTTAGTTCATCAATAAAAACAAGAGTGAAAAACACAAGCGTGAAGCATATCTCTTTTTTGTTTACATTCAGGATAGGCCTCTGCGCATTTTAGTCACTAGTGCCTCATCCTAGAACACTTCACATTATGCACAGAAGGTCTTATGCTGGTCTCAATCTCCACTGTAGTGTTTAATAAACAAAGGAAATATGAGGAAACCAGAAGAAAGAGAGGAGGTGGAACGACAGGGCATCTTGTTTGTGTAAACATCCCACCTCCAAACCAATGGAGAACACATATTTACCAGCCACTGTGACAAATGAATCAGGAAATCCATCAAGGCACTTTCCCCTCTGAGCTCCCATTAGATCACTATGTCTAATTACTGACGTGCAAATTAGCATAATACTCCCCACACTATCTTCTTCTGAAAAAGTTTACAAGCTGTCGGCAATTATCTGTCAGCAACTAGCATCGGGAGAATAGATGCTTTGACCCTACACTTGTCGGGGAATACAACTTGACACAAGGAATTCCTTCGGGCAATGCCAGATAGGGCCAAGTCTTTCAGTGACACACATCGCTGACTTCTGCTAAAGACGCACCATTTGCCAGAAATAAACTAATACATCCCCCAGCTATTGCTCTCTCTTTCTCGTGCATGCTACCCCAGTGATCACTATGAGGCAAATGTACTTCCATAAAGTTAAGACGCTCATCGGTAAAAACACAACACATTGCTTTTGGCACAGACTCGTGAAATAAATCTTTGATGTGATTCAAAAGGGATTTATATAGTGATGATGGATGTATTTAAAAGACAGTTAAGACAAGAAAGTTGGAAGAGCTGCCAGGCTGCATTAGGGTTAGGTTTGTGACTAGCTCATTAGACAGACAGTAATCTCAAAGGCCAAAATGGAGCTTGCTCTCTTGGCTGGCGTGATGTTCAATATATAGTAAAATATAACACGGATATCATCCTATAGCGTCACATGTCTTTCAACAAAAGGGAAGAACCACAGAGCTATATTTCCACAACAGAGAAGCTTCGGATTAGAGCAGGGTCTGGAGCTTATTGATGAATTAGTGGGTGGATTGCTTTCAAAGTGTCTAAACCTGCTTGTTGCGTGCATAATGGTACGATTCATTGGCACTAAGCTTTCATTGAAATACATTTTTCATGCAAATTATGTTAATCAGTAAATCCATTACCAGCAAAGCCAGAAGTCAAAGGATTGGAACATAATTTGCGTTTGGTCACAGTATGGACCATGCACTCAGTGAAACCGAATTGATTTGAGATTCATTTGCACCATTTGTCATTGTCTGTCTTATGTCCTCAACTATTTGATCCCATATTTTTCGAGAAGCAACTTTCAGCTTGAGGCAGTTTGAGTGTTAAAATGACCTGAGCGAGTCCAGTGAAAGTACATGAGCAGTAAAATCCCAGAGAAAGTCAAGCACTGGGCACGCAGCAAGATCAACTCTTAATATCCTGCTAAAAAATGGATATTAAAAAGGCTTTAGAGAGAGTTTACCGAGAGCTACAATCAAAACAGCACACAGAAAGGCAGCATGTCCTATTAAACCACACAGTAATGAAGAATGCAGTGGCAAAACCTGAGAGGAAAATGTTTCAAAGACAATATAATAGGGCCTTGTTAAATAAAGAAGTATACATTTCATTAGTTTATAAAATTAGGTAAATCGGAACCATTTAACAGCCGATTGTGCTTGATGGAGGATTTTATTTTTTGAAAAGGGGCGTAAGGCACATCAAGAAGTGTTTCAGGAAAAGATCGTCTCACTGCACAAACTAAAAATTGTATATGGGGAAAAAAGACTTGAGAAACGATGAAAACTTAGTGATCTGGCCCCCCTGGAAACTTTCAGATATAAAGGGTGAAAAGGCACACGAGATAGAAGAGTGGACACTACCATTACAAGATAGAACTAATGCCTCGATCATAATGAGTGACAATTCTCTGTATGCTTTTCGCACCGCCCATGAGCTGCTTGTAGCCCCAACTTTTCACATCGTACATGTACTCCCTGTACTCCCTCGTCTTTCTTTCATTCATTCATATCATTCATATGCTCTCCTTTTTCGTTGCGAGTAGTTTGATGTTAGAAATGGAATGTGTTCTTGATGAGGGAATCTGGGAATTGGATGGGCTGTCAGATCAGGCACTATTATCTGCCTTTTAGGTCTGAGGCAAATTAGACTCTGGGTCCCAAAGGTGCCCGGACCCCGGCGCACACTGCCGCCGTCGAATCTTCCGAGTGTGCCTCGTCCTTGATGGAAATTTCACTTTAATCAGAAGGAGATTCACAACCCCCTTTGGGCCAGTTCACTGCTTTTTGATTTGTTTGTGGCTTGACGGTGTAGCTACAGTTTGACCTGTATTAGATGTTGTTCCGGCTCTTGTCACATTTCAGAATGGATCACACTCGCCTGACTTTTACTTGGAAAGTGTATAGCATGTACCACATCTCATGATGGTCTCCCCAGAGAACCCTTGGAGCTCAGATGGAGCATGAATTGAGAAAAAGATACAATTCTGACATCACTGCGGATGGTAGACAATAAACTTTTTTCTATTATATTCTATTCTAAAATAATGGAAACATGAATGTGACATAAGATGTAAAACACAATTTTGTATATTGGTAAGCAGAATAAAACGATACACCACAGAATGTAAAAAAGTAGAGCTTGGTATATATTCTCCTGATCTGGGGAAGTTAGGGCAATAAAAGGGCTGAGCTGACAGTCACCCCAGGGAGAACAATTGGACATTTACAGTAACAGTAACAAGGTGAAATGAGTTGGCTTATGCAATTTCTTTTAGCTGTATATTTATTATACATATATTCAGATGTTTCAGCCATATCTGGTAGACTTGTCACACTATGCGCTTGGGAATAAACGATAGACGATAAAAGACATGTCAAACACGTCAGGAGAGTCACCTGACGAAGATAGAAGTCCAACCACTTTAACTATCTTCTTAAAATAAATATCGCAAGCTATAATTTTTTAAGTGAAAGGGAGAGAGGATACAAGGAGAGAAAAGGACACCAAGTGAAGCTAATGGGGAATATAGGTACCTATGTTCCCCAGTATGTTCCCCAGTATGTTCCGAGGGAGAATCAGGGAACAATGGCACCTCTAGACGCCAGAGCTACCTATGTTCCCCAGGCGCTTAGCTCGGAGTATCGTAGCAGTTTTTTTCCTAGGAGTTAAGGTTAGGGGTTAAGATTAAGAGCGTTAAAGATAGGGTTAGGGTACAGGATTAGGATTAGAGTGTTGGGGAATATAGGTACCTCTGACGTCTAGAGGTGTCATTGTTCCTTGATACTCCCGGGGAACATTAGCCTGGCTAGTGCCAGACTAAATATCACAAGTAATAATAATAATAATAATAATAATGCATTTTATTTCTTAGGCGCCTTTCTTGGCACTCAAGGTCGCCTCACATAAATAAGTATACATTAAAAACAGTTAAAATACAAAGTTAAAAACAGCATAAATGTGAATATTTAGTCTGGGAACCACCCATTCATATTCTCGTAGGAGAGGTGTGGTTTACAACTGTCCATAGCCGTTTATTGGGCACTACAAATGTCTATCATATGTGTCTGCACAGAGCCCAGAGCTAATCATATCAATTGTACCCGATGACATATGAGCCTCAGCTAATCTAGTCTGTCCAATATCGTACGAGTCATCGTCTTGCCGTCCCTCCCCGTTATGTGATCGGTCCCCACATCCCTGCGAAGATTTCGGCCTTGGTTTCCAGGCTGTTGAGCAGTTTGAAATGATTCGAGTGCCAGCAGCATAGGTATTCCCAGGTTAGTGGAACATAGGTACTGGGGAACATAGGTAGCAGGGAACATAGGTACGCACCTGTTCTTAACCAGATGAAACATAGAGTTGATGATGGATCTTGTATTAAACAACAACTGAACCAAGTACAGCTGATGTTTTTGAAAACCTTTGCATTGGAGAACTTTGCCACCAAGAGCATATTCAAGATCATTTTGTGTTAGTGTTCTAGGTGAAAACTACTAAAGGTTGAGAGAGAAAACTCACTATGTGCCGAACGTAATCTTTTGCAGCGAACAAACAATTCAACATGCGTTTTACCTGGGGCCTCCTAAGAGCTTACCCTGCCAATCCTCCTTCAGGCAATGCTGGATGTCAATTAACATATGAAATGTTTATTCTTGAGGAAGCTCTGCCTGGTTTCATTATGTACATAATTTTATGTCATGTAAATGGATGGAATAAAATTACTGAAGTGTTTCTTTTAAATATTGTTAGTAATGTGCAACATGTTTTGGTCAAAGGCTAATCCCATTCAGAGAGTACACCATTGTTTATACTGTGTTGTAGCAGTTAGCAAAAAGATTTATTTCTGTGTGGGGTTTCTATGTTCTCCATGTGTCACAGAAACCCAGGTTTCCTCTGGGTGCTTTGTTTCCCCTACCACTAAAAACATGTACAATATAGGATCACCTCTGGGGCCAACACTCTCCTGAAAAAGACAATATTTATCACAGTGGGGCTTTCCTGCTTACATAAAGGTTAAAAGAAAAAAAAGGCCAAATAAATCCACATATAGTGTCATCTATTTATAATAGGGCATTTGCCTTGACTCATGGAAACTGTCAGTCTTGTACAAATGTTACATCTAGGAAGGTTTTTTTTTTTTTTTTCAAAAAGTAGTCATCTAGACTGGCTGGTTTGTCTCTCACCCAAGAAACACCTTCAGCTCTTAAGTTGGACTTAAGGTGGACACACTACAGGATTTTAAATCTTTTGAGACTAAATATCTGTGCACAGTCCACACACACTTAAGGACAGACATGAGGACACACATACACACATGAGGAGTCCCACCACAGATTATTCCATGAGAGAAAGTTTTTATTGATCTCCTCAGACTAAAAATCTGGCTAAAAATCCTGTAGTGTGTGTGTCCAGCTTTAGGCTTGCCTTTCATATAGCCTTACCTTTGATAGAAATGTACTACACACACAGCTCTGGAAAAAATTAAGAGACCACTGGAAAATGATCAGTTTTTCTGATTTTACTATTTATAGTATGAGTAAAATAAATATTTTAGTTTCATTCTTTAAACTACTGCCAACTACTGTGCTTGTGTTGGAATTCAACAGACACAAGAATGTAATGGCTGTTAAACATGTAGAGATGCTGATTTCAGAAAAAGTGGTGGTCTCTTATTTTTTTCCAGAGCTGCACATGATCTATAGAATGGTGTTTTTTTCTGTCATTGATCACATATAGACATTTTACGCTTCTCCACCTGCCAAAACATGTAAATGACAAATGGAAAGATTGTTGCAGACAGAGCCCAGACTGATTTTTATTGCTGCAAGCTAATTTAACATTCCTAGAAACAATCGCTAAAGGGTGTGTTGTTGTACTTAGGCCAATGTGGTTACAAAAATGCTCCTAATTTACTACTTAATTATTTTCTGAGATGTTGCTCACCACAGTTATGTTAAGACCTTTCCAAGCACATCAAATTATGTAAATAAAACACATTTTAACGACTGCTGGGTTTTGGACACTTTTTAGTCATTATTCATGTGGTGTTTTTTGTCTATTTAAATTAGATGTGTCATGCCAAATCCCGCAGGTAATCAGGCCCTTTCAGAACATTTTCCACATCTCCTCAATTGTCCAAATCATTATGGTTTTGGCAGGAACCGGAGCTATAGGGAAACATTGGACGAGGGACGAGCCACGGGTCACAATGTTGTTTTGTTTGTTGAACACCAAACCCCTCCAGCCCATCTGCCTGCCCTGCGCATACGCCGGTGGGCAGCTATTGACCACTAAATTAAAGTTGATTGCAAAAGGCCATAACAATGAAAGCGCCTTTGTGTTTGGGCGGGGACAGTGCGGCGGTGTCACATGGCTGTCACAAGAGCAACTGGCTTCTGTGTAAACGTATTGTCTCGTGGTCAGCTGGCCCGGAATGGACCGAGCGTCTGATCCTGCAGATACTGTGCGTCTAATTGGGTTGCATCGATCCAGGTTGTTCCCCGCTCGTGACACCACCTCCATGATGAATGTCAGTCGCTGTGAGCAGAATGAAAAAAAAAACTAAGGTGACCGGCAAAAGGTTGACTCCTGGATGCCTATGTGGTATTTAATAGGACAATTTGTATCTCTGAAGATGTACAAAAAGGAAATAATGTGAAGGTGTCAATGAGTGTTGAACCAGTATGTTTCTGTTTTTAATCCTAAAATGCTTTTTAATGATTATCTTTAAAATACAATTGCTATGTTGCCAACTAGAATTTGTCTATAGAGGTGGTATGCATTTACAGTACATTCATTTCAGTCTAAACAATGCCCTCAACGTCCCTCAACAAATAGCATTGCATAACTACATGCTCATTTGGCTTATGGCATTGTTGAACTTAACTGCTAATGTTCATTTCAATGCCGAAGAGATGACTAGTATTCAAACAATCATAAAAATATGTTTTTATGAACAGTACAAATTATGAGCTAAGCAATTAGCCGAATCAGGGACCGCCTCCTCACCCAACTTCACGTTACATTGATCTTTTATACATAGCAAAGAACAACATTGGTCAGCACAGCAAGTGGAACATAGCCATTCTGCATGCTGGCCCTTCATTGGTTTATGCCAGTCCCTCCTTCTGTGTAGATTATTAACCTTGAACAGGTATAATACAATTGTAACAAGTAAAAAGTCTAATCTGGTTTGTTCAGGGTGATTGAAGTGTTATCACAGTGAGTGAAGTGAAGCACCTCCAAATCCGAGGCCATGGTTTTCAACCAGAAAAAGGTGGCCTGCCCTCTCTAGGTCGGAGGAGAGTCCTAGCCTCAAGTGGAGGTCACAAGTATCAAGTATCTCGGGGTCATGTTGACGAGTGAGGGACGGATGGAGCGTGAGACTGACAGACGGATCCGTGCAGTGTCTGCAGTGATGCGGTCGTTGTATCGCACTGTTGTGGTGAAGAAGGAGCTGAGTCCAAAGACAAAGCACTCGATTTACCGGTCGATCTATGTTCCTACGCTATGGTCTATGGTAGAGATAGGATGAGGAGCTAAGTCACCTGGGAGGAGCTTGGAGTAGAGATGCTGCTCCATCACATTGAAAGGAACCAGCTGAGGTGGCTCGGGCATCATGGCTCCTGGCCGCCTCTCTGGAGGGAAGGGAATGTCATTTGTATAGCGCTTTCATATGACCCAAGTCATCCAAAGCGCTAGGCAATGTGGGTGAAGTGTCTTGCCCAAGGACACAACGACTCTTCCGATCATGACACGACCTACTCTACCATCTACGCTATCAAGTATTGAATATTTGACAATATTCGTCACACTAGTAACTTATATATTCCAAAGTCATGTCAAATTTAAGGCCCAAACGTCAGGCAGCAGCATAAGCACAAAATGAATGATTTATCCAATCAAGACAAACACTCACAATTACCGCAAACTAACATGCTCTTATGGATTTCCGGTTATGTTTATTGGCCCGACATTTGTGCACTACTTGAGCAAAGACCCAATAATCCACACAAGACGTTTTCGACATTTATTAAATTGACATTTAGCAATTTGTCAGTCTCCATAACTGTTAATTTCCGTGACATTCACAACAAGCGGCCCATCCATCGCAGCGGTGTGTTTTCTCTCATTTGCACAGATCCATAGCCCTGATTTTGACGTATAGGCTTCACGTTAGCGTATGTGCCACTGATTCATTATGCTGCCTCGGATGCCCCGGGAGGAGGAGAGGGCCAGGGCATGAAGGATTGTGCTGCATATTAAATGTGTCTCGCTGCACATCAGTAGAATGAAGAAATCCTGTGAAGATCCAAACACAGATATAAAATAACAAGCCACACACTATATGCCTCTTAACTTGGCGGAGATGAAAAATTGAGGACTTGAACTTACTTATTTGTAAGAAAGGTTAGGAAATGGAGTTCAACACTTACTTCAAAATAACTAAACAGCAACCCAATCTATTTCCCTTTGTTGTGTCATATTAAGACTATGGTAACTCAGAAATATGCAACAACCCAAAGACACCGCATTAAGGCGAGGCACTGCTGTATATTACTGACATAAAAAAAATGTATTGGAAGTTTTCTGTCATGTTATGTAATTTAAAAGTAAGGGAAGGGAGGGAAAGGAATCTTATTTGTATAGCTCTTTTCATATGACACAAGTCACAAAGCGCTTCACACATGAAAGGGAGGGGGGTCAGTCACTCCATGCTGATGGTGGTAAGCTACATTTGTAGCCACTGTTTCCCCTGGGGCAGACTGACAGAAGCGAGGCTGCTCACATCTGCGCCAACGGTCCCCCCGGCCACCACCAACCACTCAGATAAAGGCATTGGGTGAAATGTCTTGCCCAAGGACACAACAACAGTCTGCACCTGCATGAGCCAGGATTCGACCCCTACCTTCCGATCATGAGACGACCCACTCTGTCGTTAGGTATTAAATCTATCAAAAAGTGTTGAAATTTTTGTTGTTCAAAACTCAATAAATCAGGAAAGGAATTAAATATGGCTGGGCACCATAATGTGGGCACAACCTTAGAGATAGATTGAGGAGCTCAGTCACCCGGGAGGAGCTCGAAAGGAACCAGCTGAGGTGGCTCAGGCATCTGTTTCGGATGCCTCCTGGTCGCCTCCCTCGAGAGGTGTTTCAGGCACGTCCCACTGGGAGGAGGCCCCGGGGAAGACCCAGGACTCGCTGGAAAGACAACATCTTTAAGCTGCCCTGGGAACGCCTTGGGATCCCACAGGAAGAGCTGGAGGAGTTGTCTGGACATCTCTGCTCAGACTGTTGCCTCCGCGACCCGGCCCCGGATAAAGCGGAAGACAATGGATGGATGGAATTAAATATTGAAAAATCCTTCTGAACATACGTTTCAGAATATTGTGAGAAAAAAGCATTTTGAGAAAATGGTCATTGAAGTTACAGTTGAATCAGTGCAATAATTACACTCCTTATTGTAAAGATTAGGTCATTTATTTGTTTCCAGGTGATAGTTTTATATGTTAAGTGAACCTAAAAATTGAAAAGAAAAAAAAAATTCTTGCCTTAATTATTAGCAACTTAGTCTCAGTGCTTAAAACAAGCATGATCTTTAAATGCCGCTGCCATAAAAAGGGCCAGACTAGACAGAGGAGTCAAGGCCATCAGACGGGACATAAATCAGAGAAATGGTCAGCTCTAATGCCAGCACTCTTCTCTTTATGTGGCCAAGGGGCAGCTGCACCACTCTGCTCGGGATGTTTGTGAGAGCTGCAGGACCTGTCAGCTGGGATATTCAAGTGAGACTGTCAACAGTTGTGATAGGATCATCGTTACATAAGATTGCAGGTACTGTATGTAAATCCTATTCCTTCCTGAATTAGGCAAAGTACTACCACACTCTTTATCAAGCACACAGTACATAATGGACTACAAACTACACACTTTGAAAGGCACACAGTGAAGTGACACTTTGTGATGCACACTTTCAAGTAGTGCACACTATGCACTTCACACTTTCTAACATGAAACCAATCCCTACCTTTCTAGCACAGACCGAAGAACACACTTTTCACAATGTATGAACTATAGTGTGCACCAGAGGTGGAAGAAGTACTCAATATTCTTACTTAAGTAAAAGGGCAGATATAGGACCAATAATTTACTTAAGTAAAAGTATCAGATTAAATTTCTGCTTAAATTTAAAAAAGTTTAAACGTATCCAATCTAAAATGTATTTAATAAGTAAAAAGTAAAAGTATTTAAGAGTTTATTGTGCAGGATTTTTAAAATAATTTGAATCAAACCAGGTCTAAACGAGCAAACCACTAACTAAACCAGGACTAAACTAGCTCTAAACCAGGACTAAACCAGGTCTAAACCAGGACTATACCAAGTCTAAACCAGGACTAAAGAAGGTCTAAACCAGGACTAAAACAGGTT
This sequence comes from Lesueurigobius sanzi, assembly GCA_900303255.1. NCBI lineage: Eukaryota > Metazoa > Chordata > Actinopteri > Gobiiformes > Gobiidae > Lesueurigobius > Lesueurigobius sanzi. Next base: position 9,628 of record OMNZ01096797.1, on the reverse strand, counting down.
TAAACCAGAACTAAATCAGGACTAAACAAGGTCTAAACGACTAAACCCCTAAACCAAGTCTGAACTGGGACTAACCAGTTTGTCGTAGAGAGGTCACTTTGAAAATAGAATACTTTTACTTTTACTGCAGTTCAAAAATGTAGTGGAGTAGAAAGTACAGATACAGGCTCTGAAATGTAGTGAAGTAAAAGTAAAAAGTATTCACCATAAAAAAGTAAAAGTACCTATAATTTGTACTTTTTACTTGTACGTTTTACTTTGTTACTTTCCACCACTGGTGTGCACAATGTTCTTCAAAGGCTATGTGCACACTCTTGTATTGTGGTTGTGTATAATATACAGTACTTCCTTTATGTTGGCATGACAGCTTTAGCCCATGTATAATTTGATGAGTCTTCAGTGTAGAGTCATACAGTATGTTTAGAACAGCCTTCTTGAGAGGCCAATAACTAAACAATCACATGTTGTAATATCTCACTACACTCTGAATGTCACTCTAATTGAAAATAATGTGGTACTAAAATTGGCACGAGTTCCATTTCACAGTGCACAGATATGTTGTATACCACATCTCCACATCTTCATTTGAAAGCGCTCTATGATTCAACTCCCTTCAGTTTATTGATAGATGCACCTGAACTGTCAAACTCAGCCCACACTGGATGGAGAGTGAAGTGTTGGATGCTGCATTTGCTTAATATTATTCATCCTATAATGATTCACTTCTCATGCTGAGCCCAGGACATGCCCCACAGACATGTTTGTTTCTAACTCAGCGGACAGTCGGTGCCGAGGTGCTGTTGAAAGAGCAGTGGAAATGCATTCAGCTTCCTCTCTCCCCTTCGGGCCCCTGCTGAGGATGGGACCTCTCTGGACACATTCACAGGCATGGCCCTGGGCAGGACTCATTGAGACACTTTTATCACCGTCACCTCGACATGTGCTGTCTGTGCTGGGGACACACACTGCATTTGAGTCTTTTCAAGCCAGAGGGATTGAGTCAGTACTTAACCAAACACAACACCATTCTCGGTACATGCCCCAGGGTTGGTTTGTCTTTCAAGATTATCAAAACGTATTCTAATTGTTCAAGGAAACTGTATGATGGTAAAGGAGCACTGAAAAATGATTTATTCATATCATATCAACTGGGATCCATCGTTTGGAAGAACCTAAGACTGCAGTGATCAACGCACTAGGACTTGGATATTGTTGCGCCAAAATTATAGCAAATTATTAATAATTTTGCAGACTTGACATCTCATTATTAATTGTATCCATTAAAGAACTGACACATTTTTTCTTTAGTTACTCTTCACATGTTATTTTAAATTTGTGTAAACAAAAATGTGCATGTCCCTAAGGATTATTAAATTTACTTCCAAGTGCCAGTTTTCTTTTGCAAACCTTGATACATGAATGAATAATTCATCATAAATGCTTTAGTTTATCATTACTTCATGTATGAATTCATCATAGATTAACATGAGTTCAATAGTTTCCATGATCAAATATTTATGAATTAACTAACTGAGCAATGAACTCATTAATGATCATGCGTAATCAATCACGGTCATGATGAATGAAGATACAGATGAGGGACAAGGATACAGCTTTGTATAAACTTAGAGCACAACTCATCATTATTAATGTGCCCCTTAAACTAAAGCAATATTAGCTGTGCTTTATCAAAAATGGTATAATATCAAATAGTGAAACCAGAATTACTCAAGAGCATCTGGCTGCAGACAATGTGACAAGTGGAGCTCCACAGGAAATTACATCAGCTTCAGTTATATTATTATTTTATTATGTTATTATTATTTTAATTAAAATAATCTCAATAACACGACTTTAGAAACTCCACTAACCTTAAGGTTTGGACTAGGGTTAGGTTTAGGGTTAGTTTGGATTAGTTTAAAGGAATAGACAACTATTTTCCATCCCGAGATATGTTCTTACCTCAGATTAGCCGAGTTGATGTGTACCTGGCTTGGTCTTTGTGTGTGACGTGAGTCCCGTAAATACACTGAAGATGTTGTTAGCATTAGCCTCTCCCAGTGTGTTCCTATGGACGGGGGTGAAGTTAGAAGCCACCAAGCTCTTCCACGTTTTCCCTATTTAAATACAGTTATGTGAGTAGTTACACGGTCCAAGTATAGTTACACAAAATTAAACCTGTTGAGCCGTAATAACACCTTAGGAGCACTTTGACATCTGTGCAGTAATATCTTCACTCCTAGTGTGAGAGTGGACGTATTACTGCGCCTTACAATATAGTACCCCTTTTTATCAGCTTAGAAAATCAACATGTTTAATTTTGTGTAACTATACTTGAGTCGTGTATCTACTCATATAACCGTATTTAAATAGGGCAAACGTGGAAGGGTTTGGTGGCTTCTAACTTCACCTGTTTTGGACCATAGGAATACACTGGGAGAGGCTAATGCTAACAACATCTTTCGTCTATTTCCTGGACTCACGGCACACACAAACACCAGACAGGTGCACATCAACTCGTCTAAGCTCAGGTAAGAACATATCTCAGTATGGAAAATAGTGGCCTATTCCTTTAAGCTAGTGTTGTCTTGTGGAGGGGACGTCATTTCCTGTGGAGCAGTGGAGCTCCACCAGCCCCTCCATTGGCTGCAGCCAGACCCTTCTCGAATTACTGATAAAATAATGATTGAGATGCTTTAAATAAATGACAAAGATGAGTAAATATACTACGGAGCCCGGGAGGTGACTTGGGTGAGAAATAATGGTCCACTTCGATCTACGACATGACGAGTGAAGAGAGTCTTGAGCTTTATTTCAATCTTGGCATCAATTACAAGGACATGCTTTTCAGCACCGTTACATCATCTCAGAAAGCTATTAAAAACAGATCTTGAAGTCATGTGGCCTCTTTCGGAACACTCTCAGGCCAACGATAGCCTATACTATCACGTGCCCCAGACTTAAGAGTTACTAACTCAGGCCCCACATTACTATCACCTGCCCCCGGCTTAGTAAGTTGGGCCCTGACTTAATCACTCCATTTTCATTGCTCAATCATGCTACTTTCTAAGCCCTTTCTAAACTTCTTTGAATGCCATAGGCTTGGTATATAAGGCAGTAAATATAAAGATATGAACAAAACCTCAAGGAGTGAGTGGAGTTGAGTGGAGTTTTAGAAATATTAGCTCTCTTCTGTTTGTAATTGCTCTCATAAAACATAGGTTCATCTTTTACTATGGGTTATAAAAGCTACATTCATAATAAACCCATGATGAAATAATGATAAGTTCCTTTTTGCTGGGAAGTTTATACCCTTGTGCCTCGATTGTATCATCAGTGCATAGAATTCATCATGAACTAGGATTAATTATTCATTATCATTAATGAATTCACTGCTTTAATTAACTATGCTAATTCATAAGTATTTAATCATGAAAACTAATGAACTTGTGTTAATTCATGATGAAGAAATGCACAAAGTCATGATGAATTAGTTCATGTGCCCTTATTATAAAGCGTTACCCAAACGGGTGTAATAAATCAGATACGTCAGATTACCATAACCCTAACCACACTTGTCCTGGCAACTGCTGTTCTTACATGAAAAACATTGCATTACGTGCGCCACAGCGCCACGGTAAAGAAAACTGAATGTGATTTAATGTATGCTGGATTGCATATACTGTAACCCACCTCACTTGTAGAATATGAGGCGAACTGCAGGGTGTAATCTCTTGTGTGAGCACTGAGGCAGAGAAGAGTACAGGATAAGCCCAGACAGATATTACCTTTCACAGCTATGGAAAACGATGTGGCTGCCCACTCTCGCTTCCTGTCCTCCATATCCTTAGACCCTCTTCTTTAGTGTCTGGACTGTACTTTGATCAACAGAGTCACTAGAATGTACAATTACACAGCATTGCTAACTAGTTTCTGAATGGTGTTCATCTTGTCACTTTACGGTTTACTTGTCTTCTATAACAGACAAAGAGGTAAGCGATGTGTTATTCATCCAGGGGAGGGGAAGGTAAATGAACACATCACTTACCTATTTATCTGATATAGAAGGAACTTAAACAGTATTGCTAACTAGTTTGACAATCGTCGTGGTAATGATAAAAAAAACACACATCATGGCAGACAATAAAGTAAAAGGCTACAATTGCTGAACAAGCTATGGCTGGATTTTTCGCTTTCATGCCATAACAAGTCACAATAAAAGGCGCTGTCAATGGTATTGTCTGACACATAACGCAAACACTTCCAAATGACACCTCCAACATAAGTACAATGTTAGTCGGTACAAACTCATCATGTTATCTAAGAGGTTCGTTCTTGCTCATTTTGGTCATCATTTACAAAACCTTTCATTCACGCCACTCCACGTATGAGGCCACAGTTTCCCTTGGGGTGGACCTACAGGCTGCACACGTCTACACCAATGGACCAGGGCCATGCAGAGACCTTCAATCTCCAATCCCAATACCCCCCCATGGACCCTCTGACCATCACTGACCAACCACTCGTACACAGCTCATCCCATCCAGGTACAAACCAGACCCATCCCTGGTTAGCTTCCCAGACCTGACGAGATTGGACACACACGATTTTGTTTTCAAAAATAAGAAAGGAAGGAAGTACGATATAAAGCTTCATACAGGCTGTGCCCATTATATTGTTGCACTCTCCTATTCTTTTATTTTCATTCTTTTGATTAGGCTTCTATTTCTTATTTCCTGAGGGAATATGACTTGCGCATCAGGTCTGCTCTGGTGCATGAATCTCATTCTGTGTCCAGGTGTTTCATTCCCATCTGTTTAAGTTGTCTCAGGTGGGCTTCGAGACTCTCTATCCGAACCCTGTCCAAGCCCATTCACGTAATGAAGAACGTGCTACTCCGTGTCAAATGTTCATTTAGGTTAATTATGCTGATTAGCAGTGTAAGAGGCACTATTTGTATTTAAGCACACTTTCTGATGAGAATAATTGTGGTCTAATTTCTCAGGGAGTGGATTAGCAGTTCAGTGTTTTCCCCATGGCGCAAAACTATAGTCAAGCAAAAATATTTTTATCAACTTCAAGGCAAAACATGATGATAAAAATATGATACATTCTATTCTCTCCTAGGACAATTTCTCAGTTCCAAAACACCAAACTATTGAGACAAGCCTCGGGAATAAAACAAACAAGAGTCTGTATAAAGGAGGCTTTTGGGTTTATGGAATGAAAATACACACTAGTTGACTTGTTACACAATAAGAAGCACAATTTTAGTCCACTTAGTTACTATTTAACAAACTTACTTGCTTTCCAGATTGTCCTCGGGCAGGCTTTACCATCCATCTGTGATGTCCATGACGCCGTGGCCATGGTGAGGACTTGAGTCTTAGTACCTGAAGAGGCACAATGTGTATGTTTTAGGTTTATGAGCTCAGGGGAAAGCACCATGAAAACTAAGAAAACATGCCAACTCTACACTGAAAAGTCTATTAGGACATTAAAACACTGCATCAAAATGGCAATTGGCGGCACGGTAGCACAGTGATTAGCGCTCATGCTTCACAGCTAGAAGGTCCTGGGTTCGATCCCGGGCCAGGACGGGGCCTTTCTGTGTGGAGTTTACATGTTCTCCTCTTGTCTGTGTAGGTTTCCTCCGGGTGCTCCTGGGTGTTCAACCAAATAAACAATAAAATACAGTGTTTGATGAATGCAAGTTATTTTGACAGTTCTTTGGGTAAATATACAGTACAACTCCAACTTTTCTTTTAACTTGGAGGTAATGAATCACTACTTGTGCAA
>OMNZ01096795.1:0-15535 GCA_900303255.1 Lesueurigobius sanzi | reverse complement strand
CCCAACCCTAACCCCTAACCCCTAAACCTAACCCCTAACCCTAAACCTAACCCCTAATCCTAACCCCTAAACCTAACCCCTAACACTAAACCTAACCCCTAAACCCAACCCTAACCTTAACCCCTAAACCTAACCCCCAAACCCAACCCTAAACCAAACCCCTAACCAAAACCCAAACCCAAACCCAAACCCTAAACCCAACCCTAAACCTAACCCTAAACCCAACCCTAAACCCAACCCTAAACCCAACCCCTAAACCCAACCTCTAAACCTGGGGAACATAGGACCCGGGGAACATAGGACCTGGGGAACATAGGACCTGGGGAACATAGGGCTGACCCCCAATTTTACACACTATTTCTAAACTCAAGTCAAATTCCAAAAGGTCTGTTCATTCATTTATGATTTCTCACATGGGCTTTGACATCATACTGATGTGGTCAAAGGGTTGACAGCAGCTGGAAACATCCAGATGGTTCATAAATTGCGATGTTTGATGGCTAATGCTAACAGCTAAAGGGAAAATACGTTGAACAGGCTAGCAGATTCTGAAAAGTAGCCGACTTGCTAACCGTCCGTGTCTATTAGCATTGGATTTCTTTCTCCTATTTATATCTATGCCTATATGTCACTTCCTGTCCAACTAGGAAGTTAAAAATAAACATAGCCAAAAATATATATATATATAGGTAAATGTTTTAGCAAAATCCCAAGTATAATTGTGTGAAATATATGTAAGTGAACACTGTGTCATATGCACCTTTAACTTAGTACATAACATGTTACATATCTGCCTTGTCTTGTGTGTCTGTGGTTTACCGCCACAGACACAGAAGTCATGAAGTCATGCAGGGGACAGAGCGTAGATCCATGTGTCCTCTATGGTCATGCCGTTTGGTTTAAACTCAATTAGTCCCACATTGGAGCTCGGGGCTGTGGAGTGAGGCTCACATGTCCAACGCTGACCTTCACATACAGGACGCCCAGGCCCATGGGGAGCACTGCCTCTCAGCCACAGTGGACAAGGACACGCTATTGCAATAGACTGTAACCTCAGAAAGCCCTTTGAGATAGAGGACGGCTGAGTTGTTTCAGTTTGAATGTGTGTGTTTCTCATGGCACTGGCTGCTGAGTTTGCGTGTTACTACAGTGATACTTGTGAAAGAGTTTGAGGCAAAGTACCATGAACTGCAGTGATCCACGGGGACTTCCGCTGATGTTGTTCTTTGAACTCACAAGTACATTAGCGCAATCATAAGACATGTTTACAACATTAACTATTTCCTACAATCTGATGCTGGTAATAGATTTATCGCTCTGGTTAGAAAATCATTTTTAGATTCACCTTGAACATAATTGCCACATAACAGACTGCAACAGTAATTGGAAAGGGTTATAAATACTTTAATGTCAATCAACATGTATTGCCTAAGTGTATACTAGATTGTTGTCCTTGGTGCAAGTGTGGATTCCCAACATTTCTCTCGTAATAAAGTACTTTTAATTTAAACAGCAAAAATTGCTTATTTTCTGCTGAAAAAAATAAATATGTAGGGGAGACTGGGGATGATTGTAACACTTTATGCTTGAGCTGTGACTCTCAAATTTTGAAACAACATACCTATATTTGTTGGCTACAAATGGCAGCTAAGATTCCTATAATCGCAATATAAACACCACGAGAAGGTGTCAAACCAAAGAGTACCTCTGAGAGTTGCAACATTGTCTGCAAAGGAGCAAAAACAGAGGCCACATCAACAAATCATCTTCAAAACATGGGAGTCAACCATCTCAAGCACACTGTTATCCTCATATGTGTGTCTTGGTGTGTACAAAAGCCAAATTCAACTATAGAATAAACATTTTAAGAACACATTTTAAAAGAAATGTAGAATATATACAGTATAGCTAAGACAAATACAACATCTGTCTCTGTGAAGTAAAGTATATCTCAAGCACATTATTAATATCATACATGTGTGTGTTGGCCTAGAACACACCTTTTAAAAACTATTTTTTAATTTTGTTTTGTTAATAGGCAAAATAAATAGGCAATTTTAAATATTTTGGAAATCTTGTGACTTTGTCTGTAGCAGCCCCTAAACTGTGGAATGACTTGCCTCTACACATCAGGGCTGCACAGTCACTTGGTCAATTTAAAAACTTGCTCAAGACATATTTCTATTCTTTGGCTTTTGATCACTGAGTGAGCACATGTCATGGCCACTGTCCGAGCTTTGAGTGCTCTGTAGCTGTAACATATGCTACTGTTTTTATTTAATATTTTCTATATTGTTGTAATGTAGACCTAGTGAACTTATGTGAAGCACTTTGGTCAACCATGGTTGTTTTAAATGTGCTATACAAATACATTTTGATTGATTGATTGATTGATTGATTGATTGATTGATTGATTGATTGATTGATTGATTGATTGATTGATTGATTGATTGATTGATTGATTGATTTGTCAACTAATTTAAATACCTAAAACACAAATTTAAGTAGGAGCCAGGAAATGAATGAGTTTTTTGCTGATAGAATCTGCATTCATCAACTTACCATCTTGAAATTTGCTGTGCATGATCAGAGAGGAAAGCGCTACAGATTGATCATATTACACTTATCTGGACTCTGATTGGTCAAAGTGATGCTGTTACCACTCTCCCTGTGTTACAATCATCCCCGGTCTCCCCTACATTAGTTTAAGTGTAGTAAATTTCAGTTGTTTTGACTGGTTAAGATTTAGTTGCTCTTTTGATAGATTATTTAACTTGTTCGGGGGTGTTTCAGTCTTGTTTCGAATGAATACATCGCTTCTTATTTCAGGTCCTGTCATGATGAAATAAGCCATAAACCACAATCTAGATAACAGTAGTAAATTATGTGTAATGTAGTCAAAGCTGTTTGAAACAAGATGAATGTTCCTTTAAAGTCATTTAAAGGCCTTATACCTGATTTTTTCCCAGTATGGAATTAAAGTGGTTTGAGTTTGCAGTTTGCAGGCTACTTTTGTAAAAGTCACATAAAAAGTGACCCCACAAGCTGTCAATAGGTCTTATAAACTCATCAACGTGTTAGGAAAGTTAAGAATGTGTTTGGGCCACAACTATCAATTTATTTTACCCGCTCCCTCTTTCATTATTTGTACTAGAAGATTTGTAGTCCCCAAATCACAATGAAATGGAAAAGAAAAAGGCTGAACGTGTTTCAAAACAAGCCTTTATTCTTGATTACCACAACCGTAATATTTTAAGCCCTTGGAGTGTAACACTATGGGATAGAAGGCCCGCTAATCCTGCTTGCCTTTCATAAGTGTAAATAAACAGTGAGCCGTGAAGCTGATTATGTTCTTGAGAGTATTTCTGTGTTGCAATCCACAAAGGACTTAAAATACATACGTTTTCTGATTGTACAATTTGCCCCATGCTGCAATTCAGCAAGCACCAGAGTGAGAATGGGCCTGCTCTTTGACATCAAGCATTAAAACGCTTTCATACCGAGTAAAAACATGTTGGTCAACTGCGTCCACAGCGTTCTACCCGACATGCGAGCGTGCGCCAATAACACGGAAAGTGGGGAGACGCTGGTAGCTCCTAAATTGAGCAAGAGTGCATTAGTCCAAAGCAAATAGCTGCGTTCTTAGAAACAGTACAGCGGGGTTAGCTTCAGATTTTCACATGTTTTTTTTTCCTTTCCATTTTCAGTGTCACTCGCGTTTAATCTGCGAGGGTTGCACAAGCGCTGGTTGCATTTCGGTGTTGAGCAACAAGCTGATAAAGGTCAACACAGGCGGTGTTTGAAAACATCTTTGAATCGGGATGCATTGTGAAAGTATTTGAATTTGACTGAAATAGTCATGACAAGTTGCCTGTGGTGGTTGTCGGGTATCTGCAAAGGTCACCTGGTTTAGGAGGTGAATGTTATTGGCTGAACTTGTAACAGCGTGTGCGTCTGTGAACATTCCTGTCTAACCATATAACCTCCGGGGCTAAGACTTTAGGTCAGAGCCGCCAGTCCTCTCAGTGCTGTCGGCAAAATATGTCAAGTATGGAACCGGCTGACAGGTGCTTTTGTGTGAAATAATGGCTCGTGCAAAAACATTATGGAGGACAAAGTGAATGCAATGAGCAGAGTGTAGAAAGCAGGGCTGGTTGTCACATTGCTTATTATACGGTAGCCACACTATTCTTCTTCACTTGTGATAATAATTTTCTCAATTGGACTATGGATAAGGATGATGCATTTTGATTTTTTTTTTTTTTTGTCATTTCTTTTTTCATGACTTTCATGTCTGGACTATTTTTGTAATGAGAGCTTGTGTTTTGTATGTGTCATAGACATTTTAGCTTTGATTTGAGACATTTTTAGCTGACATGCTAAAGCCATGTGTTAGAGCTTACATTGGGGAAGGTTGCCGCATGGACTCGTGGAACTGTTTTTGTTGTGGTTATGTGTTTCTATGATCATATACGTTTTAACATGAGCTATGTAGAGGCCATGAATTTGGGCATTGACATGGGGTGAATTCCTTCATTTTATAGCTCATTATAAAGTATGTTGAAAAAGGCATTGGTTTGTGAGTATTTAAAAATGTATAGGAGTGGTCGCTTTTGTTGTTTTCTGCCATAATTTTCACTGGATGTTTTTGTGAATGGTAAGCAAATATGAAGCATGCAGACACGTTATGCTGTTTATTTAAATCACAGATTTGTTACAGCACCAGGAAAGGAAGGCTCTGTTTGTGAACATGTTTTTTCTCTTTCATAGATCTATTGTTATTTATTTAATACATTCATCTTGAATGACATCGCGATTTCTCGAATAAAACTTAAAATACACTTTTTTTTTTTTTTTTCAAAATTCATGTTACTAAAATCTAATCAATGACAAGAGGGACAACCAACCCTCACATTCTTTCAATGAGTATTAACTATTTACTGTGGTAAGATGTCTAAACAGTCAAGGGTTTAAACTTCTCCCCTGCCCCATTCTCCCCGAGGTTATGTGGCAACCATAGAGTGTACTGTATATACTGCTGTGGCCATAGGTTTACATACCCTTTTAAATTTACATCCCCTTTTAATCTTTTGGCTATTTTTTATAGAATATGAATGATAACACAAAAATATTTTTCCCACTCATGGTTAGTGGTTGTGTGAAGCCAGTTGTTGTCAAAGAACTGAGTTTACTCTTTTGAAATCAAAATGAAACAGAAACTACTCAAATGTCCCTGATCTAACGTTTACATGACCTTCAACAACTGCCAGGAAAAATGTTCAGGAGCAAAGAAAAACTCACTTACATTAAAACATGTTTGTTTCAAGATACACAATAAACTTTTGATCAGGGAAATTTGGCTAGTTCTAGTTGAAAACCGTAAACAAACAGCTTTTTTGACAATAAATTGCTTCATGCAACCACTAACCATGAATGAAATAAAGGCTTTTGTGTTCATATTCTTTGAAATGCATACGTTTTGACATTGTCAGGGTATGTAAACCTTTGGCCACAACTGTAATAATGGAGGTACAATTGGCAACTCATTGGCTTTAACTCTTTATTGGAAATAGTCTTGTTAATATGACCCTTCAGTGCTTGTCTCACCACGCGCTACACTGTCCTGTTCTTTGTCTTTTAATATTTTCAAAGTTATTTTAGATATTTACATAACTGGCCAATCAGGTGCCTTTATGTAACTCGCACATACCAAATAAGGAATTAGGCTTATATGGCGGCGGTTCAAAGCGGCTAAACTGCTAGCATGAGTCCGCTTCATAGCCTGCGCTGAACGGGGAAAACCACGCAGGCTACCTGGCAACAGCTGACCCCTCTCTAATTGATTCACAACCAAATGGCTATGTTTATTCAATTATATCTTCAAATCTACCGTATACGCAGTAGTTTAGTTTACAACAGCTTCTTACATTTGGCAAACCAAAAACCCAAACCATGACTGATTTGAGAAAAAAAGATTATGAGAATTGCTGCAGAGCACAAGGTAACTGTTGCATAATACAGTCACACACAGGCCATCAATAGTTAAAATGAAGAAATCCTGGCTCCCTGATGAGGTGAGAATATGAATAATACAGTACAATACAGAGCTGTACTTTGAAAACTAGAGATGAAACAATTGTGTGAAATCTATTTGAAAACATCTCGTTGCCCGTACACCCACAACGCTCCCGTCTGCCGGCACTGACAAACTGGCCGTTCTGCTGAAGCCAGTTTCATTTTTAGCAGCAGTAGACAGAACGTACCGGCCACAGTAACAGGCAGTGAGTAACAGTCTCTCTGAATGAGCTACATCCCTGGACAAAAGACATGCTCTCAATCAACCACAGTTTGCAAGCTACTGAACTCACTGTCACATAATTTGTTGTTTAATAATGATGCTCAGCACATTTCGTCTCTGCTTTGTTTTGTTTAAGTTGAGCTTTTTCATTTTTTCTTATATAACAATATATAAAATGATATATTGTTATATATCATTTATATAGGTTAAGGTTAATTGTGGGAAAACTGATCCTCCTAATAACAGTAAATGTCACTCAACCTGTAAATATAATGGCTTCTCTTCTTTAGTTTCCCATAATGTACTTTCCCTGGCTATAAAATTATTGTATTCACTTCCGTGTTTCCTTCACATGTCCTCTTATGTCAAATGTACTAATTAAATGTACACTGATCATCTTATATGATGTGACTTCTGTGAAAGCTGACTGGAGCTCAGCAAACAGGAAAGCGGAACACCTGTGTTGAAAGACAAATATTGAAGATGATGAAACAGCTGTTTCAGTAACAAGGTAACTCTGCCAACAATGACCTATGCACGCAGTGCTGTGTTTGAGCCCGGCTAATATCCTCTCAGACTTCTCAGTAACACTCTGTTTGTTGTCATTGATCAAAAATGTGAAAGGTAAAGGTCTGGGAAAATGCATTGCATTGCAACAATTTTCCAAGTCACAAAATGGAAATGACTAAATTCCATTCATCCTTTTCATAAAAGTAAACGTGTTATGCTTAGTGATCGATTATTCATCAGGCCTCTTACTTCTAAACTGCCAGCCCTCCTTAGCATAAAGAAATAATAGTACAGCATTAAGACATTTTTTTAATGATCCTGTTGAAAACAATACTTTCGTTTTCTTAGTGCAGAGTGATGTGATTGTATTGTTTTAATCTATAGGCTGTGTTTGTACATGGCCTCCTGAGTCCCATAGATAGTAGGTGGATAGAATGTTGTATTAGACAAAAGGTTTGTTATATTTTTTTTGTTTTTATGTTTTGGCTATACATTATTACTTTCGCTCTTAGCAGTCAACCCATTGTTGTACGGCAAACCTGAAACTCTAAAATAGAATTTTGCAGAAGGTGCTCATTAGCTGCGGGGCTGTGCAGTTCTTCCTTCTGTCTTTGGGACAGAGGTGTTTGCTGAGCTCACAGTGGCAGAACTCTCACATATGTCACAGAGTTAGTCAGAGCTGTACAACTGTAGTCACTTCTCTCCTCTCCACACCCATCCATCACTGTGTGCTGCTGACAAACCCGATATAGACAAAAGGGATTGGGACTCAGCCAAAAATTCAGGTTTGTTTAAAAAAAAAAAAAAAAAAAATCTAATTTCTTCAAAGCACTGTGACAACACTGAGTAGGACTGTAATGAAACAATTTCATATGACGATTGATGGAAAAGGGGAATTGCGTATATCTCAGGTTAATAATTTCTTCTTCTGCAGTTTCAGTATTTCCTGGTAAAAAATGTAATCTGTCCTCCACGTTTTTAAAGCAAATATTCGTAAATCAATCAAATGAAATCAATGCATCAAAAACATTTTTTCATTCATTTTCATGTATTTATTTATTCCAGGCAGAAAATATATCTCAGTAAGCACAGGGATCAAATAGATAAAATAGATGCAATTGATTGGATTGCCTGAAAAGGAGTGGGAAAGAAGAAAACTTGAATCGGTTCTGAACTGTTCTACGCTCAAAGAGAGTCATTTATCTAGACAGCTGCTAAATAGCGAATGCAAGCTGTAAAATAGCATATAAAGCATATACTGTACATGTGTATTACAGTATTAAGGCCCCAAATCTGATATGTAAATAGGAAAATGATGCATGACTAAAATATGTGTAAATAACTCTTTTGCACATGCTACTTGTTTTGCACATTTAAAACACTGAGCAACATAAAACATATATTTTTTTCAATGTTTAAGTTCTATTTGCATGATATATCCACTTTAACTAGGCAGGTACGTTAACCACTCTGCCGCTCATAGTTATTTGATTTATTAAGACGCTCTTGACACTTCTAAGTCTCCCACTTGTTAAGATATCTATATTCCGGAGTGACCTTCCAGACATTGGAATTTCCTATGGTTCAAATCCAGTCTCATTAACTTCCTGTCTGGCTATCGTAAATATTCTACATTATTTCAGGCATTTTCTGAGCATTTTAAAGCATCTTTACGTCCCTGTGTGCACTGGGTCGCCTAGCACAGATGGAATAATTCAACACATGATGCAAACACAGTCTGGACGGTTCGCGACATGCTCAGAACACACACTGATCCCGGGTCAGATTTTAATTGGCTGAATGTATCCCTGATGCTCTCATATTCCCAGTAATGATGGGTTTCCGAGCCGCTTGGATTCCACACCAGCCGTTTGTCACTTGACTCATCTTTGGCCCTTTGTCTCATGGCTCCACGCAAAACACAGGCCACACAGTGCTGCTTTTGAAATGTAGTAAATTTGAAATGTAAAAATGCTCCCATTTTTCTGTCGGTGGGTTGGAGTATGAGCGCCCCAGACCACACAGGAGGAGTGGGATTTTTCTTCCGACTAATAACCATGTTTCAGGTTGAAGCAATGTTGCAAGAGCGTGTCTCAACCGTGGCAGCTCATAAAGGGGCAGGTGTATAGATGTTACTTCAAAGTCACTGAGACATCAAATTCACAGAAAATTATATTAATTACAACAGGGATTCGAGGTTACACGACTTTATTAAAATTTTCCTTTTGAGCACAGATCAAAATAAAAGCTAAAACTTCATTTAAATTAATAATATTCATGAATAACGTAGTCTTTTATATAACAAAAGAGGAACATAGATGAAAGTTTTCCTGAATAATACAGAATGTAAAATACTCTCATTGCTTGCATTTCACATTCCAGCCGTTTCATCTTATCTGGACAAATATATCCCACATTTCCAGCCCATACTAGGCCTGGTATGCTGTCTCCTGTGCTGTGATGAATCAGGAATGAATTAACAAAGCTTGGATTCATCTGCTGGTAAAATATCTACATATTTTTCCAAAAGTGTCAGAGTCACAGTCCAAATATACGGGACATAATGAACGAGGTTCCTGGCATCATTGCTATTTACAATTGAGCCTGAGTAAGGCCTAAAGTTTGGTGACTTTTCTACCAAACTATTTGAATGAAAGATGTTTGTGTAAGTTATACAGGAGTTTTCCATCTAGGTTTTATGAAAAAGTTGTCAATCTAGTACAGATGACTGCTTGAAAAAAATACTATTCAGACAGATTCTCCTGCCTTCTCCTATCACCTAAATAGTAATATCACAAAGGAAAGGCATCAGGTGCCCTACAGCAGTGGTTCCCAAAGTGGGGGTCGGGACCCCCAGGGGGGTCGCGAGGCCCTAACCTGGGGGTCCCCAGATGAATTCAAGATAAAATATAAAAACAAAATAACAATGTTTGTTAACATATATTTGTGAATTGGGGCCAAATAACAAAATAAACTAAATGAAAATGCAATAATACATATACTTTTAATGTTTTTCTGCTTGAAATAGTTGTAAGAGGAAGTTACTTTTTACAGTGGGGGTCCCGAGTCGTTCAGAAGTTCATTTTGGGGGTCACGCCCAAAAAAGTTTGGGAACCCCTGCCCTACAGTATGCTAAATCACTGCTATCATAGATACAGACGGCAACGCGTCACACTAAGGGGAGTGGCCCTGCGAGGAGGAAGGAAGTCTGTTATGGAAATTATTATATTTTTCAATCTAGTCAGACGTTTTCTGGCATATAAGCTATCGTATTTAGCACAAATATAGTCAAGCCAAAATTCGGTCCTGATGAATGTTTTGAAAGTGAAAAACGTGCACTTGAAGCTAACCGTTAGCATGTACCATGGAGCCAACGTTACCTTTATTGTTGCCATTCCCACGTAATATGTGCAAATTTGGGTCTTTTCACCATTGTGCTCCTCTTCATGTCTCTGTATCTTCATTAGGTAGAAATTACATCCACAATTCAACATTTTTAAAGTAATTGTGAAAGACCAAAGATGCCGTCTATACAGAATATGCAACTACTATTTTGTGTCTTGAAGCCACCAGATTCATAGTGTCCAATATTTTTTCTTCGACGGGTTTTTTCAAACTTTTCAGAGCTGCTATGTGAATATTTTAAATAGTTTTAACTGTAGCTTAATCCATAGCGAACAAAGCAAATGAATTCCTGGCTGCCGCTTTGTCCGTGTCTGTGTATCAATCAATCAATTGTACCATTACTTCATCTTCATAGTTGCGTTTTTCTTGTAAACGCAAACCATATCTGCAGCCTCTAAGGGAGCTGTGTGTTTGATCTCCCAACTACTCGGAGCATATTGTGTCTATTCAAGGTCATAGCATTTCATTACTCTTCATCCATCATCGAACTTCATGTGCAACTTCCCTCGAGTATACCACTTTGTCAGATGCCACTGACATTACAGACGGTTGGAGGAGAGAGGAAATAAATCACAGACACATTGAGTCAGACAGCCCTATCCTGAAGCATACACAGATAGGCCTTATATCCTGTCCGCTGGTGAAGTAAAGACGATTTGTTTGGACATGAGCGGATGCAGGATGGGAGGGCAGAGGGGGTAAGGGGGAGATCTCTTCCTGAAGACAAGGACTTCCTTCCTTTGGGGACAGCGGACCTGGGAGGGACTGCTCAAAGTATGTCTGATGGTTTTATTGAAACAGGCAGGCTTTGTACAGAGCTGTCATGAATTAGTGCAGCAGGTCCACGCACAATGAAGCTTTGTGGTCGAAGCATGTGAGGATCATCTCCCGAGACAATTAAGAGCTTGTGTTTGTCATGCCATTATCACCCTGGTTGGGAATGGGAAAACATTATACATTTAAAACACAAATTCTTAGAGGAACAAGTCAAACAAGCAACAAAGTGAAGTTCTTGAATGGGTTTGTTCACAGCAAACCAAAAAAAAAAAAGCATTGCACATTTGCCTCAGAATGTTGCCTTGTGTCTATCAGTTTAGCCTCATGCTGCAAAAAGGTGATATACTGTATGTATGAGTTAAAAGAATTTGAGTGATTCTGACTTGCCAAGTTAATACGTGTTTTCCACTTAAAAACATTTTATTTCAAGTAAAATAAGATTTATTTTCAAATTTTAAGTGTAATTGAATGTTTCTTTTTTCAAAATAGATTTTCCACTGGCAGATTGTATACGTACCTACTCAAATCAACAACAGTATATGCATTTCAAGAGAATTGTAATTTCTAGATGACTTTTGCAGTGTAGTCTTCTAGTTTTAACCCAAGCATGCAAAGTAGGCTGATCTTTAGCCACCGTATGGATCAAGGTCCATGAACCATGAATTACCAAAATGTACAGGAAACACCTGTGCTGCCTTTTGTGCCATCAACGAAGGAAAAAAAGGTACCACCAGATCTAAATCAAGTCTATACCAGGTCTAAAGTAGAACTAATCATGGTTTTAATTGGGCCTAAATCGTTAAGAAAGATAAAAACATGAATAAAAAGTTATCTAAATTAAATACACTAGACCAGTCGTTCTAAAACTTTTTCCATGAAGTACCATATCATAAGATATTTTTCTGTATCACCAAACCTAGATCAAGATCAAATCAGGACTAAACTAGGTTTAAAAAGGACCAAAAATTTACTAAACTGTATTTGTGGGTGTAAACATAATCTGAAAAAAACTAGCTTAAATGTATTTCAAATGCACAATGTATCTCTAATTAAGGTCAGACACTGTAGGTGACTAGGGGACAAATGTAAATTGTGTGATCAATTTGAAACTTTGTTGTATATTACTGACATAAATTTGAGGAAAATATGAATTGCAAGTTGCTTATTTTATGCATAAAAAGGCCAAAATTGCTTGAGCGACAAATTGTAAATAATGTATAAAGCCAGATTTTAAATATTTTATTTTGTTTATATATTAGTTACAAAGATTTGTTCAGAGGGGACTGGATACCTTTTTTTAATAAACATAGTGAATTAATCAGTAAATATTCAAAATTTGCTTTTTTGTTTTTTTTACCTCGGGGTTTAAAGCTTAATAAATCAGACTAGGAATGAATCGCTCTGAACAAACTTAACAAAACAAAATATTGTTAAGTTAAAGACTGGAAAATACAGTACATGCTAAAAAGTTGGAGATGTTGTCACCAATGAATACATTTTAATATGTTTTGCATGCAGACTCTCACCTTAAGCTGAAAAAAGTATTACATTCCAGAAGTCCCTGAGTACCACGTTAAGACCAAATACCGCCAGTGGGACATGCGGGATGGCCCTGTGTTTCAAAACAGTACATGTACCTCAGTTTGAGAAACACTGACATAGATACAGTAAGTTGAGAGTTGATAAATAGTGGGGATTGACAAGGTTATCCGATCTCTTTGCCTTTGTTTTGTCTTTACATTTGTGCACTTTTGGAGATTGACAGGTCGAGGGGGGAAGAACCTTGACTGCATTAGTGAAACCAGAGCTATACCCCACAGAGCTACAGAATACTTTCCTCTTGGGTTGAGTTCACTTGCGCAGGATTAGACGTGTCAAAAAGCTTGTAAAACGTTGGGAAAATCAGGGTGTGGAGGCGATCACGGTGGTCCTGTTTCACCCTCTGTCTTTATGGAGATCTGAGCAGGTGAGAAAGAGCCAAAGTTTAGAGACGTGTGAACAGGATGTTTGCTTTCAGATACAATTTAATGTAATGGTCTCTAAGCAATCGGCTGCAAATAAGAAGGTCGTCAGTTCAAGCCTCGCTTGTCCAGGGCGCAGTAAACGGCCTCACCCGGATTTACTCTACTCTGTACCTCTAGTATTTCTGTTAATAATAATGCATTGCTTTTCTGCTCTGGGCTAGACTGATAGAAGCGAGGCTGCCAATCTGTGCCATGGGCCCCTCCGACCACCACCAACAACATTCACCCAGGCTTCCTGGTAATGCCCAGCGCTCTCCCATCCAAGTGTTGACCAGGCCCTACCCAGGTTAGCTTCCGAGAACTGATGGGATCGGGCAGAGCAAAATTACAAATGCCTCTTGTAGTGGTCCTCTGGCCAGTCCTCCGGAGAAATGCAACAAGTCTGATAATAAATACTGCCATTTGATGGAGTTCATAAAATTATTCTGAAGGACAGACATGTTGTTGTTGCACTGGTATTAGTGGTTCTGCATTGATATTTGAACAAGTCACAACGCTCACCTATCCTCAATATGTTTTTGGTCATTTAAAACTGAATTTACCGCTGATTGGAACTAACTCTCAGCTCCGTGCACGATCCGTGGATTGGCTGAAACAATGATGATAACTGTATAAATTTGCGTATACAAAGAAAAGGGCAGTTTTCCTTGAGATTTTTATGCACTTTACCTTCATTGCGAGGAGTACCTGTGCCATGGCGGAGGTATTTGCTTTCTGACATTTCGTCTTTCCTGTGCTTCTGCAGCTGCTGTTTCCAGTTACCTTTCGACTAGTGAAAAATATTTACCCCTGAAATGAAGACGATTTTTCCACCACTGTTCCCTGGGACATCTGGATTGTGTTATGGAGGAGCTTCTCTGCAGTTTGTGTGAGTGTGACAAATGTTAATGACAGGAGAAGTGCAGTGTTACAGAGTCTGTGTTTTTGCTACAGGGGAAGTTAGCTTTATTGGATTGTCTACTACCAGCCGAGCAACAAAAGAGACACTTAACAGGCCGTGCCATTGTGTGTGTGCTCTGGTACCATACTATAAATAGACATGCGAAAGCTGCGATACTCTCAATAGTGGAGGTGAACTATTTGCTGTGAAAAATATTTATAATCCATCATATTTATTGCTTTTGAGTGAGTCATTGAGGTGCCAGGCCTTGCTCAAATGCTCAGGGACCTTATCGATCTGTGATAATTTCTTCAATTTCATTATCAAATAGATATTAATCCAGATTTAAATTTTACTGCGAAATTCTGACAGAATTAGTTTTTTCTTTTCAAGGTACACTTTTCTGTTTTCAACCAGTAAATATATTGACCAATTTATGAGAGCATATGAAAGTTATTTTTATGGGTCTTTTATGGGTTTTACAGCATTTACCAGCCCACGACTCGCCAAACTTGACTGCATTATGCATTTATTAGAAGGAGATTAAATGTGTAAACCTTCTGGGATGGGTGTGTGATCATCAACAAATTGTTCATGAGCTAAAGTTCTCGATATAGCCAAGAAAGTTGTGTGATGACAGCCTCTAAAAACCAACTGAATTCACTCCTCGCAAACGAGAAGCTTCATACACAAGTCATTCTGTATATAAGGCTAAATATTGAGCTTTGTTTTATGTAGAGATTTGGATTTGTACTACATTGTTGCATGCACACTATCCTCCAGTTTATAATTGGTGACTGTAAAAAAAATAGATTTCACTTTGGAACCACATTTTCACATTTTATATATTTTTTTATTTTTCGACCAATATAGTGTGTGCCGCGTGATTACCACTAAGACTCCACGTCCCAGCCATTTCCTGTGGTTTAGTGAGCGAGATGTGTTCCCGGCTCCGGAATAGATGTTATTTCCAAAGAAGATGAGTGTTGGAAAAGAGAAACACGTGGAAGAAGGGATGTTTGTAGACATGAGAGATGGGTGAAGTGTGGCGCTTACCCGAACATGATGAAAACAAAAACTTTGCTGCTCTGATAGCACTGTGAAGCACACATCTCAATTAGCACATAACAGAGTAGGAGAGAGAAGGTAAGGCAGTTTGAAATAGGTTTGGTCTAACCAATGTGTCATAAAATGAGCTTGACACTGAATGTAAACCCTTAATATCATCAGAGATCCAATAAAACATAATAAAAATCAATTCTGATGATGATTCTGATGATGATGATTCTGATGATCCTGATGATGATTCTGATGATGATCCTGATGATTATTCTGATGATGATCCTGATGATGATTTTGATGATGATTCTGATGATGATGATGATGATTCTGATGATAATGATTCTGATGATGATTCTGATGATCCTGATGATGATTCTGATAATGATTCTGATGATCCTGATGATGATTCTGATGATCCTGATGATGATTCTGATAATGATTCTGATGATGATGATGATGATTCTGATGATGATCCTGATGATGATTCTGATTATGATGATCCTGATGATGATTCTGATGATTCTGATGATGATCCTTATGATGATTCTGATGATCCTGATGATGATTCTTATGATCCTA
>OMNZ01096793.1:0-13124 GCA_900303255.1 Lesueurigobius sanzi | reverse complement strand
AGTATCCATATGTTAACTGCACTCAGTATAGTTGGAATGTGCTGGAGAAGCCTTCGCTCAGTGTTCACACTCTTCATCATCAATACAAGATCGTAGACAAACATGAATGCCACACTAGATGGAAATAAATCTTTGGACATTGCAGAAGCTTATTGAAACAATGTCACAGCAAATGGTGCTGGAATCAAAGCTAAAGGCGGCCTAATGTGTGTGTTAGGGCTGAACGATATTGAAAAAACTTGCGATATGCGATACGGACATGCAATATCGCGATAACGATAGTATTGCGATACTTCGATAAACCGTTCCATTCAATTCAGACACATGTAAGATCTTTTAAAGCAAATTGTGTCAAAAGAACACTCCAAAAACACTAAATCAAAACCAAACCAAAGCCAAAAAGTTAACTAAATTAGGAAAGTTTTAACTAAAATTGAAATTCTGCACATTTATCAGTTCTGTGCATGTTTGGTTTAGAGATCAGTCAGATGGAAGACTTAAGTGAATTTGCGATATTTTGTGGCTTCTTGCGATACAGATACTGCATCACCTAATATTGCGAAACAATATTTTTTGCGTTATATTGTGCAGCCCTAGTGCGTGTGACATTGTTTTTTGTGGTGACTTGTTCTTTGGCCAGGCAGTGTAGATACCGTGCATTACCTCATCGACTCATATCAGCCTGTCAGTCCCCGTCGTACCCATGTCGATCTGGCATGTCCCGCTGAGCTGAGAAACATTCTGGAGTTTCCCACGTGCCCCAGCAGGGACACTCCAAAGCCCTGTGGCAGGACTTGTTCAATATTTAAATACCTCTATTACTGTCAAACACGGCTTTCTAAAAATAGCCTTTCCCTGCTTCCTGCTGAGCTAAATTAAGCCCACGGCCTCGGAGTGTAGCAGTGGCGGGCCGAGATACAGTGTGACGCCTGGCCCCTTCGACTGGGTATGACGGCTCGCTCCGGCTTAGCCCCGTCAGTGAAGGGGACGCCGCAGACCCGGAGCTGGAGACAGATGTGGGCAGACGGGACGATGATGGGGGATGGAGCGTGGCCCGACTCGCGGACACAGCTGCAACATTGCCGAAAGGATTGAAGGCGTCTAATGAAGGGCTGTAATCAAGTTGCTCGAGCTCGCCTCCCACACCCAGTGGCTCCGACACGCCGAAATGTTTCTTTTATGACAGAGGGGCCCAGACGCCAACAGGGAAACAATGGCAGTGTTGAAATCCGCACAAAGAGTGATGTTCAGCGTAGCTGAACCCGTTTCATATCGCGTAAGATCTCGTGATGGCATACCGCGGCCTTGTTTTACACTCAAACGTGAAAAGGATAGCACTGATTGTCACCCACAATGGAACGATTGCAGCCCCTGTGAACACGAAGCAGAAAGACCTCACAACATAGTAATTAAATAAAGCTGTTGCAACTGCTGATTAATCCCATTAGCAAGTATCTGCACTGTGTGGCTCGAGCGAAGACAAGATCTCGCAGCAGTGCAGAACGGTCCTCAGAAATCATCATTAAAACCAGTACGCATGAACACATCTGCTACTGCAAAAGCAGAGAGGGGCATAATTCTCCTTGTCATCTGAGACAGCATTCCTCTATTGGACATGCTAAACCAGATCACTGCAGAACATTAAGCCTGACAGCAGCGCGTTAATATTTGATGTGCTTTGCTTCTGTGGCATAAACCACCACAATGTAGCACCAGCTAAACGGAGTATTCTGCAATGTATTTTTCAAAAGACTGGCCCTCCATCGTCGCATGCAAGTGGAAGAAAGTCCATGGCTGAGCAGAGGAGTGGAGCTGCTGCAGTCGAGCATTAGTCAGCAAAGACCAAACAATGGAAGGCCATCAACAGGTTGCTTTCAGGGACGCAGGACTGTAGCATTCGATTAAGAGTATTACCTTACAAGGAAAGGTATGATTTGTTTCACATTACAGTTTCCGTGTCCCCAGATAACGGACAACGATGTTCAAATCTAAGAAGTGATAGTCTGTATGTCCAAATGTACTACAAATGTAAAAAGATAAGACAAGATAGGACTTTATTGACCTCACAATGGAGACATTTACTCGTTACAAGAACACACAAGTGCAAATAGTTAGGAAATGTGCCATCAAAGAAGAAAATACATCTCTTAACCTCTCTCAATAAACTGTACAGTATACATCTCTTATGTACAATGAATTTAAAAAAATATCGAAATCGAACAGGATGTGAGTTACAAGTATGGCAAACAAACAAAATACTGCATCAGAAGTCACTCCCTTTGTTGATCTCAGCAATAAATCAGTATCGCAGGATTACATTTGGACCAATGATACAAGCTTTCATGCACTGGGACTGAGGAGTGGCTTTTCGGTCCAATCAGGAGAAGAGGGGGAGATCCTTTACTTTTAAAATGTCTCTCTCCTCATTTTGTAAACATTGTGTTTGTGGTTCGTAATAAACTGTAGTTCCTTGGTGTTGCTGTCCTTTAGTGGTCTGTGGGCCCCGTGTGCTTGTGATGGGAGCCTACTGTGAATCTTTTTGTGTGTGTGTGTAACTTTGCAAATCAAAGTTACCTACTGGGTATCAAGAAAGTCAACCAAAGTGAACTGAACTTTCAGGCTTCTACTTTAACGATTGTAAAGTTGATTTATTGATTTTAAATTACATACAAGTCCTTATGTTTATTTGGTTAGGGTTTCATTCAGGTATTGAATCAGAACGTGCATACATTTGGGTGCCAGGTCATATGGCTAAAATCGGAGACCTTAATTCTTGATGTCTGATATTGATTTGTTTTTGTCCATACCGACCTTTGAGATGACTCCTGTTGTGATATTAGGCGTTACAAAAATAAATTGATTGATTGATTGAATTCCAAAATCCATGCACATGTCCCAAATCAAGTCCTAATTCATGCTAGTGCAGGCCTAAAGTTACAGCTCAGATTGAAGTCTGGAGGTTATGAGCTTTCAAATGAGAAATATCATATTCCGGGCTTACCTGGAGGCGGAAAGCTAGATCCCTATCTATTTCCATTGTAGCGGTTGTCGTGGTAACGGTAAACAAATATCTAACTGATGTTGTAAATTGCAGATAAAACCTTATTTTATCGTCTCAAATGTCATTCCTCTTGTTCTTGCTCCTTAAGCCACAACAGAGCGACATTTATTAATTGTAGTTTTACACTTATAATCACCTTTTTTAGTTAAATCTCATTTCTCTTGCTCACTTCCTGCCTCCAGCTGATGTCACTGATGATGAAAGCAGGGTCTATTATGCTTAACGCAACCCATAGGTTAGTTGTAGTAGGACTGGGCAATGTGGCAAACCGACAACGACAAACAACAAAACTCTTTCTCCCAAGTTTTTTTTGGCAGCTCCAGTGCCCTGTGTACATGTACTGTAACCATGTACCATGCTACATAATTGAGCATAGATTTAGTCATGATTCCATTAAAGTTGCTGTGGCATTTTCAATCTAGTACTGTATATCCTACCAGTTTTTTAAATTCAACCTTCAATTAAGTCCCACAAGTAATGAGATGGACGCAGGCTGATAGACTGACTTTAATGTTGTTGTAAGAGAGAAATCTATCCTAAAAAAGACCTCAAAACTCTAATTGCACTTTTATTGCAATGTGCACAGCAATACAAAATAGTTGTTACTACGCAGACTGCAACTGCGGAGGCACTTCCTGCTGTAGGAAACTACAATGAGAGAGGACTTAAAACTTAATACTTAAAAACTTCCATCAAACATCTAATTTACTTGTACACAACCATTTTAAATCAACAAACAAAAAATGGCATAGTTGAAGAACATGGCTACTAAGCTAAAGATAAATAAATAAAGAAAGTACAGTGAAAAGTATGTGAAACCTAGGGATGCATGTGACAAAATCAAATTCTCACATTACAGCATAATGCATTGCCCTTTTGAACCATTATGTGTAACCATGCTCCACATGCTACAAGGGGTCCTGGAGACTCCCATTGCATACATTGTAGTGTGTCCATTTTGATGTTCCAATATCACCAAATTGCCAATACCACCTAGGGGTGTGGCAACGCCTAGGTGGAAAAGAAACACGGTACAATATATACAAACAAATACAAACCCTTGTATTTGTAGGGTCTCTAAGCACCTCACATTCACCCTCTATCTGTCAGAGTCACATCAGGCCATTGTCAGGAGCAGCATGTGTCCTTTTAGTAAGCACTTATCAGCACATCCCAAACGCCAGGGTTCAAATACATCTGCGGCAAGTCATGAAACCAACCTGACAATCAGTCTTAAATGGCCAGATATCTCTTATAATGATAAACATAAAATGCATCCAAATTATTTGCGCTGTGCACAAAAACTCAAATCAACAGTATAATATCAGTGAATTTCAAACCAAGATCGTTTGTTACAGCGAACAAAAAATTCACATGTTATAGCTACGGGTTTTTGCTAAGCAAGCTTTTTACTGTCATGGTGTCTGCAGCTGGACAATGTGGTGTCTGAGTCAGTCAGACTATAGTGAACTGGCCATAGCCTCAACACAATATTGCCCATTTTATTGAGCCATAAGCACTGATGATGGCAAATACTGTATACAGTAGGTCAGAAATGTATACTGTAATAGCTATGACACCTTATTATTAATAGCATGCTCCATTTTGTATTCAGTGCAACTATAATGTTCTCGGCGATTCTGAACTAATGCAGACAGTGACTAACAGCACCACAGGTAAATCTTTATACAGCATTACATAAACTATAATCCTTTCAGGATGTTTTAGCAGTAAGCAAATCACTGACTTTTGTTTACCCAGCCATTACAACTCATCCAGCATTAACATACTGAATGAACCCTCCGTGAAATTAGATTAAACAGAAGTTTAGCTCAATAAAGTCACATCTTCTCTTATGCTGAAAAGCTGAGGATAAAAATACAGGGCAGATCTCACTTATTTGTATTATAAAGTGTATAACGGGACAAGAGCGTGCTGCCTCTCACTCATGCGCTGTGCTCACCACAGATGACATCATGTTAGGTCAGCTTGGGTTTTAGTGCTCAGCTTGCTATCTACATCTGCCATGTCGAGTGCGTCACGTTAGCCCACATTTACTTTGAACAGAGCTTATTAAACGGGTCACACAGCTGCTTGCAGACAATGTTGGAAACATGCAAACGCGTGCACCAATAACTGCGTGTTGTTTTCTCAGTAAGCCAGAAGCCAACAAATGACCCATGCAACAAAGTGTAAGGCATCGATCTGTATCTAGTAGCCGACCTGCCAAGAGGACGTAGTAGTAAATATGTGTAGTAAAGTCTCAAGTCATGTGGCGCCTACAAGATGTTACATAGTACCCGAGCCATTGTGACTGAATGATAGTAAAATCCAATCCACAACAATGTACGACACGATGGAAAGCATTACGCCGCGTTTTACGCAACGCACATTACATGACATTGCTAAAATATTGGCATAGATAGAGTTTAAAACGCGCTCAGTGGAAAAACACTCAAAATAAACACTTTACTACAACCTGTCATCCCTCTCATCGTCATGCTCACCCATTGAGGGACGCGCACGGCGATCGTCTCTTCAAATCGAAGTCAAAATATCCACGTTCAAGCCCAAAACTGAAGTAGGTGCAGAGACATCAATCAACAAACATGCACTTCGCTCAAAGCGCTAAACGGAGACCTACGCACTTAACCCAGGAGCAGACACGGTGCTCTGTACTCACTACATCCGAGTCCGAGCAGTGGCCGCAAACAATGTAAAACCAAGCGGCAGTTTGCGTCACCTACTTTGGCTGGACATTTTATAACAGGCGCTTCTCAGATTGTGTGCTGCCATGGCTTTGATGTTGAAGTCTGAAGAGGAAGTGTCATATTCCTGTAAAAGAGCTAGCACTACTAGCACTAAGCGTCCGGATAAATCGGCAGCAAAACAAAAGCAGTCGTGAAAAGCTTACCTTGTGTTTAAGTAGTCCTGGATGTAAACCGTGCGTACTTCACGACTGTTTTTGATCGTAGTGCGAGGCTAGTGTGACTTTGTAAAGTGCTGTCAGTCGGTGTGGACTTCCTGAATGACGGAGCAGCCCATGTTTGACAGCTCCCCTGGCGCGCACACACACACAGCGGAAATAAAGTTTACAACTGCAGAAGTGGGTTGACACAACATTGATGCTCACATTCAAAGTAGTGTGGCGTAACTGTACACTTTTAATATCATCCTAAACAGCTTTTTTGTGAAATAAATAATCACTAAAAAAAAGGTTATTTCAGTTTTAATCTTTTACCTTCTAAATTCATTTTTTTAAAATACATATTTAGATTATATATTCATCTGTTATTTTCCTTCCTTTTTATTTATTTTTTGCTCCCCTCACCATCCCACATCGCCGCACCTGACGTACTGTTCCCCTGCGAATTTTGATGATGTAATGCTGCCATCTGCCGGTGCACTAAGTTATTTATGTATTTATTTATTTCATTTTTGTATTGTCATTATAATAAGGCTGTTTATATCTACACACTTCAACTGTACTGTAATTAAGTTTTGTTGTTTTTTTGGTAGTCTGTTTATTATGTTATTAAGTTTTTGTAATATTATTTGTATTTTATGTCTGTAATGGTGCCTAGAGGAACATCTTAACAATTTTAGAGAATTTCTTTTTTCCCCGGCGTAAAATCCTTTTGTAAAATTGCACGATAGTTTTTGTATGTCTTTGCTTTCGCAGGCATATTGTTGGCCGACTAAGTCCAACGGCGGGGTCCTTTCTGTAGAAGGCGCTGTTCCAAGGAGCAAAACACCAAAAGATTGTTTATTTTGTGTTTGTTTACGTTTTTGAAGTGGAAATGGCTTCAACTATTCTATCACCAATGGTCGATTATTACAACGATGAAGAAGATCTTGATAGCGTTGATGAGGACGACGATCGCAGTTTCAGAGGACGAGATTCAGAAGAAGGTGCGTATGAAAGTGACTAAAATCGCCCGAACCGCGCGTTCGATTTATTTTTCTGTGCAACAAAAAGGGAGAACATCGTTCTTGCGAAATAAACACAATGTTTAACTGGAAGTGTATATCTGGTGCTGGTGGTGGTTTAGCAAAAAGATGATACCGTTTGCTTTGCAGTACTAAGCAGCACTGTGTGTTTTCGGTTATATTCGAGGGAGCTCCCAATTTATACACACTTTGCAGCTAGCTAGCATGCTACATATGTGTAGCCTACTTAATCATTTGTGATATAATTTGCTTTGCTGAAGTGTGAACAACTGAACACATATTTAAAGTTGGTGATGTTTTCGAGATGCGGCTTTGTAGTTAGTTTATGAGTTGGTATTTTGGTGGTGGGTAGGCAGTATATGAACAGCCGCTGGTGTTTGGGCATCACGTTTGACTTGTCAGAAACAATCTCGCCAATGAATTGAAGTGTATTTTTAAGTGTAGCACATGACCACACCGTGTGAAAGATAAGTTCTTTAATGGTGTCCTGATATGCAGCCTAGCCAACAAGCTAACATGGCTAAGGAACGAGCTTCGCCAGATCTCTCTGGACGGAGAACGCTGGGTGAATGAAAGC
Source organism: Lesueurigobius sanzi (assembly GCA_900303255.1). Lineage (NCBI taxonomy): Eukaryota > Metazoa > Chordata > Actinopteri > Gobiiformes > Gobiidae > Lesueurigobius > Lesueurigobius sanzi. The sequence continues at coordinate 5,535 of OMNZ01096793.1, read as the reverse complement.
TTGGTGCTGTGTCCACTGCGCTGCCCTTTCCACAGTGTGGACGAGAAGGGACGGGACGGGTTACAGACACAGAGAGGACATCAAAAGCATGACAGCACTTCCAGGTTGGCCTCATTTACGACAGTGCTTTCACCTCTTAGAATGGATTGTTTTCTGTATTCTGATATGTTATGGCGAATCATTCGACCTTGTTTCGAGCTACTTTTTAAACTGAGGCAGAGCTAAATAAGCTAGCAGACTAATGCTAACCGAAAATGAAAGCTGCTGTGTCAGCTCAACACGCCTCGCTGGGCCCTCTCTTGTTCCAGACATTTAAGGTAACATCACAGAAAGGGCTCGCTTCGCTAAGTGTGTTTACACGTCGATCCTTTAGGTTTTGTCCTAGGCGCTATGTGTGTTGGCAGGTATGTCATCCCCATCCTGTGAGAAGTGGATGATACAAACTGCACTTAGCCGGTGAATGCCAGACCCGCTGGCACCAGATCTTTTCAATGTCAGTGTTGCCTGTTACACGTTGTATGTTACTCTGGAAAGTATTATTATTAGTCAGTTATAGTTATAATAGCTTCTGCTTGCCACCCCTCTCTTGTCCTAAACATTCTGGGCAACATTGTGCACACCATTGTATGACTGTTGCCACGCACGTCCTGGATCAGGTTGGGCGTGCTCTTACGGCTTTTTTAATGTTGGGAAAATGCTAACTTTTTGGCTTCACAACTTAACATCTCTACAAGTTATGTACTAGATATCAGGTTAGACATGAACTTGTGGCATTTTATTTTGTTTTTCAGACACAGAAGATGCCAGTGAAACAGACCTTGCCAAGCACGACGAGGATGACTATGTTGAAATTAAGGAGCAGTAAGTGCTTTGTCAAACGTACACGTGTTACCTTTCGAGAACAATTTGCATAATTCTGTTTTTGGGCAGGATGTATCAAGACAAACTGGCCTCTCTGAAAAGACAGTTGCAACAATTACAAGAAGGTAAAGTGTGTTTTATATTGTACTGTCAAGTAACAAGTTGCAACTGTACACAACAAGCATCAAACATAAAGTTTTATGGGATTTTAAGCGCTGAATAATGAGTATGAGGTGTTTTTTTTTTTTTATAGTTTTGGCAGTGCTTAAATTGCTGTGTTATGAACTTGAATAGCTTTCCTTTTTTCCTAATTCTGCTTATATTTCACAAACCGTAAAATAGTATTGACATTCCACACAGACAAAAGACTTGTTTGTTTTATATGTGATAGGTACTCTTCAGGAATATCAGAAGAGGATGAAGAAGTTAGACCAGCAGTACAAAGAGCGACTCAGAAATGCAGGTAAGTTAGTCACAGCATAATTCCCTGCTGTGTAAACGCACACATTGGCAATACTATTAGCATTATGATACAGCTTTTACCTTTTATTTGTAATTGTCAAAATAATGTTTTTCTTGTTTTTTTCACAGATCTTTTTCTGCAACTCGAGGTATGTCCATTGATCAAACATTTTTGGTTATTTAAATACAGTCAATTTAATGTAATCAATCTTCTTCTTCTTTACCTTCTACAGACAGAGCAGGTGGAGAGGAATTACATAAAGGAAAAGAAGGCAGCTGTAAAGGAGTTTGACGATAAAAAGGTTGAACTGAAGGAAAATTTAATCGCCGAGTTGGAGGAGAAGAAAAAAATGATTGAGAATGAAAAATTAACGATGGAGCTGACAGGAGGTAAGAACTGGCATAAAGCCCCAATAAAGAACAGTGCATTTCCACATTCCAGCGCTAGATGGAAACTGCATCCAACTTTGTCTCACTGAAGCAGAGACCATTTCTGCACCTCCCCAGCCCCATAGTGCACCCTCCCCACGAAAACACAAACACGTGCAAGGATCGCAAAATAAATGTTTTGGAGCAACGCAAGAAGCAGCAACAGTTGGCACACTAACACTGTTGAAAAAAGTCCTTACAGCTTATTGGAGCGTTAAGATTTTGTGACTTCGAGGGAACCTGATAATATCCCTTATAATCATATTTGATAAAACTACATTTGGGGTTTAAGAGTTAAGTTCAGATAAGTTTTTAGTAGAGCTGCACCGATCCAGCTTTTTTGCTTACGACACTGATACTTGGGGTTTGAGAATCCACTGATAAAATAGCTTTGTTAATGACATACTTGTTTATGTAAAGAAACTGGCTTGCAATGAGTGAAAAAGTGACTGGTCCTTGTTGCAACTTACAACATAAAGAGATCTGATCATTAATGCATTACAAATATATTATAATTCTGTTACAGTATTTCTAAAAACTAAAATACAAACACGGAGACCTTCAATAGTGACTAATATTATTTCACTACTTTAAATACGACTCAGTCATAGCTTCTTTCTCAGTCTTGATTGGTTGAAGCTAGCCTTAGCATACTGCTGCTAACTGCAATATTTTGTGTGGCGGTCGACAGTAAGATTGCGCAGTGTAAAACTAATTCTACAGATCAAAAGCTTTCAAATGACATGCAGCATGCCCATATTCACTTGGAGAGTCAGTTCTGTATCGAATATTTGGAATTGATACCCGATATTGTGTTTTTTTTAGCCTCAATGAGTTTGAGGAGGTGTGGATTTTTTTCTCTAGTTTTCCATCCTCATTTCATCTAACTTAATCTTTGCTTTTTCTATCTATAGACTCCATGGAGGTAAAACCGATTATGACTCGTAAATTGCGGAGACGGCCCAATGATCCTGTACCAATACCAGACAAACGGAGAAAACCAGCACCTGATATCCTTCTCATGGAGTCTGATAAAATAAATATCTACACACACTGTACACACACACAAAGCTAGTCTATGTTTTGTGTCAAAATTTAATTCTTACAGGTTTTTGCAGGCACTGTATCATCTAGAATCGCTCCATTTTGTCCAGTTTTATTTTGTTTTTCAAATTTGTCAACTGGATTGGATTGTTACTGTTATTGTTCGTTGCTCCTGCAGATTACATTGATTTGTAAGAATTTGTGTTCCTTAATTCTTCGTACCGCAGTTAAATTATTTGTTAACAGATGACCAGATAATGGAAGATCTAAGAACACTGAATAAGGTAATTGCTTCCAGTGTTAACATAACATTCAACACATTGCAATGTTCACTAATATATATATATTTTTTCTGTTTACAGTTAAAGTCACCAAAGCGGCCAGGTATGTTTGCCCTTCTCTCATCTTAGCGCATAGAATAACAAAGTCCAAACTGTATTTAGCCTGCCTTCTCTGTTTCAGTTTCCCCTTCATCTCCAGAACACATCCCTACAGCTCCCATGGAAAACCCATCACAGCGCTATGAAGCTCGCATTGAAGAAGGCAAACTATACTATGACAAAAGATGGTGAGTTCAAAACACTGTTCATTTCGACGACTACAATATTTCATCATAATTTTAGTCACAGTAATATTTCTGAAGAAATCAAACTAGGCTAAAAGTGAATTAAAAGTAGGTAATGGGACCAAAACTATGACTAAAATCTCCACCCAAAAAGAGGACGTAAAAATTAAAATAAGGGACTAAAAACACTTGAACTCCAGTGAGACGGTTTGAAATGGTCTCATCTCATTTATATTCACTGCCAAAGGAACAGGTCTGCGCTTTGTTCATGTGGGAGAAGCTCCGTGAAGAAAAGAATATCATGTTTGAATATATTGGTTGAATACAATAAAATTAATGTAAGTTGACTAAATTAATCCCTGATTCAGTCAACTAAATATACATGGAATTTTTGTCGACTAATAGTAGACTAAAACTAAAAGAATTGTTTGACTAATTTTGGACTAAATCTACAGTAAATAAAAAATTTGGCCAAAGACTAGGTTTCTGCATCAAGAGATCGCTCTAGTTTTAGCTGCTTTTATTCAGCTGTAGTTCAGTCGTGTTCACATGCGTGGTCTGAGTTGCTCCAAAAACGGGCTTCAAGCGATCACAGCCCTGTAAATACGGTGACATGCACGCAAGTATGCGCTTCCCAGATATTAAGCAGAGGTCATTTCTCTCTCTCTATCTCGTGGCTAAATACAGCGAGGCTGATGCCTCTGACAGAGGAGAAATGTGCTTTGTGTGAAAGTAATGGCCTTAAAATGGGGAGGCTTTACTGCACAGAGGTGGAGAGGGACAGAGAGAGAGAGATGTACCTCGATAAAGTTGATCCAATTTTGTCTCGTCAGACGCATGTTCCAAACATGTCGTCCTGCAGCACAGGTATTCTAGAATATTATATGCTTGAAACCGTTTATTCACTGAAGCGCAACATGAAATTGACACTATAGGTTGGCCGCCTTCCACACCTGGGTCGATGGAGAGTCAGAGATGGTGCAGCTGAGACCGCTCCGAGGCCAGCTGTTCAGTCCGGCCTAAAGTGGTGCGGCTTTATTCACACAGACCCTAAAGAGCCGCTGTCGGGTGGAGAGCCCCTTTAGGTCGACCTAACTTGTGGCTGTGTGTTGTCAAGTCATGTTTTTCCAACTTCTCTTTTCTCCACCACTAGAGGGCAGCAATGCCACACTATTCAGACATTCTACTGTCGTTTGAAGAGCAACCTCATTAGGTGACTTGGGTTATTCAACCACCTACCATTAATTAGGTTTTGCTTGCTGCCGCTTTGCTCATTTTTTGTTTTTTAGAGACTGAACTATTATTTTATTGTATATAAATGTATTATTATAAATCTTCAAAATAAGTATTAGGTTGGTTATACAAATGTGGTTTGTCAAATACACTTTCATGTTTATTTTTATTCAAACATATACCACTTAACATTTCACCCAATAATTACAATAAAATATATTTTTTTATTTGTGTAAGATCTCAGTCACACAGGAGTCAGTCGTACAGGCAGAGATGGGCACTTGAGACTCAGACTTGGACTCAAGTCGCACTTAAGTCCCTGTTTTTGAGACTTGTGACTTGACTTGGACTCGTGCCCTAAAGACTGGGGACTTGACTTGGACTCGTGCTCTAAAGACTTGAGACTTGACTTGGACTCGTGCCCTAAAGACAAGTCAAGATTTGACTTGGATTCGTGGCTTAGGGACTTGTGTTTTTTGCAAGTCCTGTGGGAGTCTGTGCGAGTCTCGATGGCGTACCTTGTTCTCCCTCTTTGTAACAAAATGTATTTTTGTGCAGAGTTTGTGGTGTTGGTTTTATGAGACTCTGGGCACTTGTCTTCTAGCACTATTCCAATTGTTGTCTATTTTAAAGCTGTATTGTACCGTAATTTTAATCAGTATGAAAAACACAGAAACCATATGACTTGGACTTGACTTGGACTTGACTTGGACTTGACTTGGACTTGACTTGGACTTGCGGGTTAGAGACTTGGACGTGCGGGTTAGAGACTTGGACGTGCGGGTCAGGGACTTGGACTTGTGGGTCAGGGACTTGGACTGGCGGGTCAGGGACTTGGACTTGCGGGTCAGAGACTTGGCCTTGACTTGGACTTGCGGTCAGGGACTTATGTGCATCTCTGCGTACAGGAGCATCTGTACTCTGTAGTTGAAGTGTAGGAG
>OMNZ01096792.1:0-16244 GCA_900303255.1 Lesueurigobius sanzi | reverse complement strand
GCGCTCCACAGTTTCCCCACGGCCAGACACAGAAAAGACCCCCACATGAACCCACTGCACATTCATTTATCAACCTCTTGATCTCCAAATGAAGGATCAGAGCCAATGACAGCCAGCGACTCACATCGAGCCAATAAAACAGTGACAGAACCACTTTTCACTAGGGCTGGGTACCGTTCATGTTTTTTCGAAACTAGTACTTTAACGATACTTGGTTTACGATACCGATACCGGAACGATACCTTTTTCGATACCTATACTAAATTATGTAAAAATTTAGTATAGGTAAATATCTAGAAGTTTAAATGACCCAAATTCATCTTATTTATCTAAATTTGAGCTATTTTGAGTTAAGATTTAATCGCTCCTTTGACCTAATTCTAACACTTGTTTTGACTTGCTTCAATAGATTTCTACTTATTTCCTTTTTTATTTAAATTAATTTACCAATGGGGTTAGAAAATTGGTCTTTTGGCAGTTTTATTTTCCTAATTCAAGTGAGATTACCTTAGAATCAGTAAAAATTGTCATGAAATAAACCAAATAATCTAGATGACAGTAATAAATATGTCTAATCTAGTCAAAACTGGTCTAAACAAGACTAATATTCTCAAATCGAGTCATTTATCCTTGTGCTTGATTTTTTGTTTTGTTGTAGAACCATAAAACAGAACAATAATGATAATTTATTCTATAAAATACTGTTTCTTTTAGTGTTTTTATCATTTATTCGAGTTGAAACACCTTAGCCCTTTCTTTAGTGCAGTCTCAAGACCCACCAGGAACAGAAATTTGCTTTCTCAAAGATAAATATTTATTCTGTACCAATGTATTTTTCGATACCGGTAGTACCTTCATTATTTTTTTCGATACCATACATATCGCTTAACTTCTTTTCAGAGTGAAGCAGTTTGAGACACACCGACACCAGAGTCACGGGATCAACTGTAGTGAAAGAAGCTCTGGCGCAATGCCTCGAAGCAATTCACTTTAGGAAGAGTGATCCAAGCTTTTACCATGGACTTCCTGATTGAACAAGACACTCTCTGCAAGCCCCTCCCCTCTCTGCTCTTCTGTGTAGTCAACAGTAAAAAACAGAGCTGCACATGCAACACAGACCCATTTCACAATCCCATCACAGACATTTCAGCCAAAAGTCAAAATCTATTAAGGCCAGACTCGAATAGGGAAAACATGCCAATTGAGTTATCAATTTCAACCTTTTGCTGTGTAGCGGTGGCGTTCATGTGACATCACAATGTTCTAAAGAGCCTTCACCTTATTCTGCCCCGCCCACTTTTGTTGTAAAAGCATTTCCTGTTTTTATTAGCACTTCCTGTGAGCTGGGATTTCCATTGTTGTCAATGTGAAGAAAATAAAATGGGAATAAACAAAAAAACTTGCAAAATAGCTCATAGGAAATACGTTTGTGTGGCTTAAGTTTAATTTCAGTGGAAGAACGACATGAAGAAAGGACATGAAAATTATACCTTACTTTTTGTTGTCAGGCTAATTGTCTGTGAGGAACTCTAAAGGACCAAAGCTGATGGATATTTTTACACAGCAGTTTGTTGTAAATGTCACATGTTTCACCAATAACAGAAATCAAAGCCAACATCAGCTCAAGTCAGACCTGCAGTTTGACCATAAATACAAGATGGCGGCCCCCATTGCAACTTCCTGAATAAGGTGAATAGTTTAAAAAGGGCAGCTCAGAAAAAGGAACTATGGTAACTGTCAAAATGCAGATTTCTAGTCTTAGTTTATTGCCAATTTCTCTGTAATTTCTGGGCCAATACCGACGTCGCTGTGTAAACCGGGCCTCAGTATCCGCACACACAGGCGCCGATCCCGCTCTGAGGCTGAAGCACCCACCCAAATCTTTGAGCACCCAGAAGAATGCACCCTGATCTCAAACTGTGTATCACGATAGCCGTCCCTCTTTTGTTCTGCTCACGCTGAAGCTCGGGTCAGTCTGTGGCATTAAAGTGCAGCAGCAGCTCATGAAGGGAGCGGCCCGTGAGCAGAAGGCAACGCTCTCATCACCTACACCAATTATGTGGATGATAATGATTACTTTCAGTGTAATATCGGTGTGTATAGATCATAAATCCTGCTGTTTATAATACTACAGTAGAGGTAAGAAAATAATTAGTACAGATAACTTTTGACTATGATGGAAAACTCCTCAACTCTTCATTTTAAGACACGACGACAGGAAATCCAAAAGTGTTCCTGTTTGCTGGAAATGCCTCCAACAATCAGCATTGGCGCCGATGAGGATTGATTGATTGGTTTATTTCGAGTTTGCATTCCATGTACATTTCATACACATTCAGTATTTTCATAATTATTACTACATATAATAACATTAACAACATTTAATACAATACGGTCATGTGCATGTAGATCAATTACTGTATATCAAACCCGAAAAGGAGTGGGAAGAAGTTAAACTTATAAACTCCCACCTCTATCAGTGCTAGAGGAAATGTCTGTTTTGGGAAAGTGACCAATGTACGCGACATAATACAGTTTGTTCTCAGGCCTACCTCAAATATCCACAGATCCTCCCCAAGTCCACATCCATAGATGCTGCCAGCTGACGGCTCGTACCCTGGCTCTCCTCCCGAGTGCTCACGGATCACTGTCCCACTCAGAACGGTCCACAGGAGAAGCCTCTGGACTAGGACAATGTCTCTGTGTGCTCCAGTGCTGACCAGGCCTCACGTGGCCAACACAATGCTGTGTTCAGGCACAGTATGGACCGACAGTCTGAGGACAGAACATGTGTCGCTCTCACACTCATCGTCCTCCGGGATATCCACCATCTAAAGCTCCAATAATACCAATACCAATACTACCAACACCAATACCAACACCAATAACAATAATAATACCATTACTACTAATTAGGGGTGGGGGATATTGACGAAAATGAATATTCAGATGATATTTTTGCAATCCAAAAAGGTCTAACTTTGGCCTTTTGACTCGCTGCATCTGACCAAGTTACTGTACTAAAGTAATATTTATTGTAACACAAGAACAGTTCCCAATTTCATTTTTTTTCCTATTCTTTATCTTCTTTTTTGCATATGAATTCAAATTCCTATATTTTTTTAATTTATCTCCAGAGGGGCAACAGAGCAGTTTGCACATTATTAAAAATATGACTAACTGGGCAAATGGCCACTAGGGGCGCTCTAGTGGAAAAAGCATGTGTATACCCTCAGGGGTGAAATGCCTGGCTGTTTCCTTGCGTGGAATGCCTGGATTTTATTTAGCTTCCCCAAACCAGAGCACAGACAACCACAAACAGCACACTTTGCCTTTCCTAACAGCCATTTTCCAGATGATTAATCGAAAAAATAATCATTAGTTGTTGCCCTAGTCTTTTATTAATTTTAAGTTTTAATAAAAGGCAATATATTTGTAAAACCTGCAAAAATCGTTTGTATTTTCAGCGACAATATCTAAATCGATAAAGCAAGATTTTATTTTGTTGACGTATTAGTTACAAAGATTTGTTCAGAGGGGATTTGGGATATTTTGTTTAGTTTTTGAATAAACTAGTTGTTTATGAATAGTTGTGAATAAAATCTGTAAAAATTCTAATTTCGATTTAAAACTCAATAAATCAGACTAGGAATTAAATATTGAAACATCCCTCGGAACAAATATTGTCCAACACTGAAAGGTCTGGAGTCTGTAGGAGCTATTAAAGTGGAAAAATGTGAGAAAATGGAAAAGAAGTCACAATTTCCCCTATAGTTCTATGGAGAAACATTGAATCCGTGCAATAATGACACTCCTCATTGTAAAGACTAGCTCAGTTATTGGATTCCAGGTGCAGTTTTATATCCCAAGATTAAACTGGACCTGCCCCAAACCTCTGCAGACTGAGCCAGTGCTGACCCGCCACATTCCTCATGATTGGGACAGACCCTCGTCTCATTCGCCCAATGCAATTAGAAAGGTCATGCTTAGCAAATTACGATACAAATCTGCAAATTGACAATGAATTAAAATGACATTGCCAAACCTCTTTCAACCATGGGTCCTTACTATAAATAATGACCAGTAGATGAAGCCCTTAACGTTCAACAAAATGAGCACAGAAGCGTAACCCTCTGTGAACCAGCATGTTCTACTCCCTGCTGTCACTGGTGGAGACTGGAGATGGACATCATCAATTTTTATACCGTGACTGAAGTATCAGTTCCTTTGTCTGTGTCTGAATCCTCTCACTGACAATAACATCTATTCTGATTTTGATTTATTGCTTCATTTAGTTTTATGTTTTAGCCCAGACACGAGGGTCGCGCCTCAATCTCCTTCACATTTGACCAGAGGATACATTAACCCACAATTCATCTTAGATTACACTAACAAATAATTAACAGCTCTGCTGTCGCGGCCTGAGCGCTAACAAAAGCACAGCTAAACTGTAGAGAGCTGTGGTTTCACATCTAGGGAAAGGGAATGTTATTTGTATAGCGCTTTTCATATGACATAGTCACACCCAAAGCGCTTCACACATGAAAGGGAGGGGGCTCATTCACTCCATGCTGATGGTGGTAAGCTACTGACAGAAGCGAGGCTGCTCACATCTGCGCCAACGGTCCCTCCGACCACCACCAACCACTCACACTTAGGCATTGGGTGAAGTGTCTTGCCCAAGGACACAACGACAGTCTGCACCTGCAGGAGCCGGGATTTGAACCCCCGACCTTCCGATCATGAGACGACCCGCTCTACCACCTGCGCCATCTAGTTTCATTTTCATCAAGGCAACTGGATGAGACTCACTTCGAGAATAAAAAAACATGCATTTCTTCTTTGGAAACATTTGACAAGCCTCTAACACAATATAGCATGATGAGTAATGAGTTTGGAAAAAGAAGTGAAACTACTATAAAAATCTGTCAAAAAAGAGGAAGTATTTCTTGTATTAATGGCATGAACGTAGCCCCACTGCGCCTCCGGTGGCCACCGCTGGTCATTATCAAATAGGGCTGTGATCAATATGTCCTATCAACACTTGCCTATTCGCGTATCGTATTGAGGCACCTGTATCGTGATGCACAAATTATAAAAGAAAATGAATTAAATCTGCTTGTTTTACCCCATGGTTTACCCATAACCATCTCAACACCCTCACCAAATACTGCAACTGCAGGGTTCAGTTGTTGACCATATTTAGAATAATAAAAAGTACTATTTACTGTACCTATGAGATCATTTTTCTTCAGTTTCTTTGGAATATGTATTGTATTATGGATGCTTATCGGGATACACATGTATCGGGTACATATGTACCTTGGACTCTGTATCCAGACCACAGGAAAGCACTGCTCCAAAACAAACCGGCCTCAAGTGGCCCACAGCTCTTTGCTCCCGTGGAAATGCGGCTGAAGTGGTCTGAATGGGAAGTGGTTTGGTTCGTTTTGTGCTGTGGAACCTGCGGCAGTAGGCTACAGCAGTTGTACAGTTGTATTGTATAATGACAAATAAAGCGCTTGACCTTTACCCTCTTTTGGAAATGGACCGTCCGCGTTTAGGCTGAGCCAAACGAGCTCAAAATCTATCTGAAATCATTTTACTTTCTGTTATAAAGTATTTGAGTAGTACGAGTACGACTCCTGTACGACTGATAACCTACACAGACTTATGAAGCACATTTGAAAGTAGATACTTCTGTATATTTGCGTGACTTTTTAAGTGGGGGGAAAAACCTTTATAATTAGTTCGTATTTGATCTTAAGGTAAAGGTGCGACGCTTCACCCAGGGGCCACTAAGGTCAAATACGTCCATAAAAAGTGACGTAACTTAAGTGTGAACATTGAGTTCCTCCTCGCAGGGGTCATGTCCCCTCTCGGGGTCTCACCTGTGTCACTGGCCGCAGCTCGCGCAGGTTTGAGCGGGACATGGCTGGAGCGATGACAGCTCCTCGTGCTCGCCTCTGTAGACATCCTCTTGGCTCCCCGCGAGGAGGAGGGGCCCCACAGCTGGAGGGCCAGGGCTGAGCACCTCCGGGCCGGTTTCATCGCGTCCACCTGTCCTTCCTCGACACTCCGCTCCGCAGAAGTCTGCTCCAACACTCAGTGGAGATTAACAGTACTCACACATTCTCACTTTACTCACAAATCTGTCTCCAAAACGGACTACGCCTCTAATCACCGCCGAAAATGACTGATACCGTGGGAAAAAGCCGGTCACTGGCTCTGCCGGTAAAGTTACATCACACTTCTGTTGAGGAAGAAACACGCCGGTGCTGAGGGGGGGCTGAATGGTTTGGTCTAAAAAAAAAAAGTCGCCTCGGTGCCTCAACAACTCTTTAAATCCAATAGACGCTGCCTTTACGTTACACAAACATCTCTTTATCACTTAACATTTCAATCTTTCTAACCAACATGAAGTTTGAAGTGAACATCGCCTGAACGGAACACCCCGCTGTCACAGGTGGAACAGGCCAAAGCATAAATAGGGCGTACGTCCTCCTCCTATTCTGTGAATGAGCCAATGAGCGCGCAGTGCGACGCAACACTGCCGTGACGTCAGCGCGGCAAGGGAGTGACGCATGTTCGCCTTCATGTTAGTCCCTTTTCTAAAGAAAGTACAGCAAAGCACCAAAACAAGCAGACAGCAAACAGAGGAGGGTGAACAGCCAAGGTAACTAGCATAAAGATTATAATTTAGAGGAGACCTACTCAAGTAAGATGCTGTAGTAATGTTTACTTTGAGTAGTTTACATGGCACCAAACATGTGTCGTTTACCCGAAGAGGCTTAATGGCTGTGAACACTCAATGGATTCATCACAATTCATAAATTCTGACACACCTTAGTGCGCAGTGGTGGGTAGTAACAAAATAAATTTACTTAAGTACTGTACACGTAGATTTTCTGAGGATCTGTACTTTACTTGAGTAGTATTTTTTCGACAACTTATGACTTTTACTCCACTACATTTGACAAACAAATACAATACATTCTATTTCACTACATTTGTAAAAAAGAAAAAAAAAAAATATATTAAATTTCTTGCGGAGTGTACAGTAGTTTTTTCTCCGATTTAATATCATTATCATGTCCACCCTGGAACAGAAGGTGTAATTCAATGCCACTGACCAAACAATGGTTTGTCCCTCAAGTATTTACTAATTTAGTCTGAATATATGTGTTGTTTTTCTATTCTTTGGTCATTTATATCTACACGAGTTAAACCAGGGTGAACTGAAGAGGAAAAGACTCAAATACATCTACAAGTATTGTATATTCATATGTTACATGTTTTTGAAGATTCACAGCACTCATTTAAAATGAAATGTACTTTTTACTTCAAATACTTAAGTACTTAATAAAGCAAATACTTTAACTTACATTTTTCACAGGAAAACTTTCAATTTTCATATTGGATTATGTTTTCCCACAGCCTACACAGTCCCCTGACCTAAACACCACTGAAAATGTAGATAGACCTTCAAAGAGCAGTGCGTTCAAGACGGCACCGAAACTTCTCAGTTTTGGAAGACTTTTTTATTGATATCAGCTCTTGATGCATGTTTTTGCTGGTCGGCTACGGGGTCCTCTCCTCCTTTAGCCATGAAGAAAAGTGAAAAAGGCAAGAGCTCAATCATAGCTGCTTCATTACCCTGAGAGGGGAATAAATACCACACAAAACAGTGAGGAGCCCTGCACGATCTGATATCACCAATAATCAAGAGTCCAGGTCCAATGTCAAAGCTGTTTGCCCAGGACCAATGTTACAGCCAGCCAATCAGGGGTGAAAACTTGAGATGTCATCACAAAAATTAAGTTTAGGAACAGGGAACGGTCTGCTATACATGTAATTTGATAGATCTATGAGTTGGTATGTCTGAAAATACAGTATACCTAAACCTAACCTTAAAGATTTCCCGGTTCCTAAACCTAATTTTTGTCATGACATATTCACAAGTTTTAAAAGCAGACCTCCCTCCCGAGCCGACTATCTAGCAAAACTGAACTCTGATTGTCAGGCTGTAACCAATGAGTTAAAACAATAGAGGGACAACGTGTATTAAGCCTCACTTTGGAAATTGACCACGCTTATGGGTGAAATCAAAATGGCACAACTTGCTCCTCCTCCAGTGGATAGTCCTAAAAAGGGTAAAAGAGGTGTGCACTCGCTGTATCTCAGCCCTCCTGGGCGTGTAGTTTAGCCATAACCACGCCCTCTCTGCTCCCGCCCCGTCAGCACGGTGCTCTGTTAGCCTATATCCGGGAGCGTGTGACGTCACAAATCATTAGAATGAGCTTCATTAGATATGCAAGACTTTAAAATTCCAGTTAACAAAAACTAACAACATTAAAGACTCCATTTCCCTCTGAGCATTTATATTAGGAGCCAGGCTGTAAAGCTGTTTTTGACACGTGTAAAGTCACCATAGAATACATGTTATGAAGGTCTTTTTGGAGCCGCCCCTACTGGATAGAGGCGATATTGCAGCAATGTCAGCGCCCAGCCTGACGGTCACGGAGACGGCCCATTCTCGCCCATTGGCTGTAACATTGGTCCTGGGCAAACAACTTTGACATTGGCCCTGGACTCTTAATTACTTGGTGATATTAGATCCTGCGAGGAGCCCTCTGCCTCGGGAGGGTGTTGGCTGTGGCTGCCTGAGTGCTGTCCTGTGGGTACCCAGATGGAGGGGTGGTGTATCTGCCTCGCCTCCTCCTGACGCAGACGGCTCCTCCGATGGTGTTTTCTCACATGGCCCATCTGCACCCGGCCTTACATGCATTATTTGTGGTATACGGTACATATATTGCATATTGAGAGACAAAATCAATGAATAACACTTGCTGCTGTTGCTGTGGTAGAATGCTAACTGCCATGCGGTTGGTACGTTATGACACTACGCTCATAACCGCTATAGCTGCTCTGTGACTGTTGCTCCTCCTCGTGGAGTGTCTGAGGTGTGTGTGACTGGCTGGGTGTGTACAGTAGGGGCTGCACATCACACTGGTCAGACTGGAGGTCCATTGTTGTGATGGTGACTGAAAACAGGTTCACACTTTCATAGTTATCCAGCTCTTTGTGCCACTCTTCCATGTCTTTGCAGTCTTTTGAATCATTTTCTATCCAGTTTACATTGTTTTTAATTTGTCTTTGATCATAATTTTGCTCCTCTGTTCCTTTATCCTGACTTCCTGGATGATCAGTGGCAGTTTCTTCTGATTGACAACTTGAAGACATGGGACCACACCCGGAGCTGGATTCTGTAACAAAATAAAATGATGCATTAAATAAAATGATGTATGTACAACATTCTCATATTGGAATAATGCCAACATAGCTTGCATGGGTGTATTTCATGATGACAGAGATTTCTCCACCAACATCATGTGGAGATTTTCTCACTGCGTTTTTTCAGTGACTTTTGACAGATGAGGTGACTGAGCGAGGGGGGGGGGAGCGACAGCATTGTGCCAAAGCCACGATGCAAGTTTTAGTTCATATTTTCTATTTCATAACCACAGCGGCTCGTATCATGCGTCTGTGCGCGCACTCAAACAGAGCTTGTGTGTGTCATCATCACTTACCAACAAGTGAAGGCTGCAGATGCTTAGAGGCTACATTTCATCTTCCAAAAACAAAACAAAACATAAAATCAGCATGGGGCTGTGGGCTTGTTTAGGGTTCTCCTGAAGACGACCACGTTGTGTGTAAAGATCCAGCTATAGGTCCAGTGCAGTGCGTATTATGATCCAGACAAATACATAAAATCCAATGTTGGTCATAATCAGTCTTCTCAACGTGTGCATTGTTCAATCACGGTAAAAAATCTTTTTTCCAACATGTAAAAACATAAAGTTCTCCAGGAACAGTCCAAATACGAGCCTCAAAGGCTGCTCTGCGAAGTCAAAGTGAAACCACTTAACAAGCACGTGGCCCATGTGTGGCCCACACGTGGCAGTGTCCTGTTTTATTTACTCATGGCACCAATCGTTAAACCCTGAGTAAGAACTATTTTATGTATTTGATAACTTCAGTATAACAATGTAATTAAAAAAAAAAATACGAGACTATTGAGATATTGAGACTTCTTTCTCTAAAGTTGTTGGTTTCGTTTAAAAATTCCAACATTTAGTTGTATTCAGAGTAAAAAAATATTGTATGACTCTCATGGGGGGCCATACAAATAAATTTAATGAAATAGTTAAAAATGCTTTATATTTAGATGCACAGTATTATTTCCACACATATCCGAGTTTACAATGTACTAAAGGAGGGCCAAACAGATTTCATTCCTCTTCTAGGTAAAAAACAGGTATAGTGTCTATAACAGAGATAGCAACCTTAAACCAGTGGAAACATCTGCATTGGAGTCTTTAGAAGCAGATTCTATCACGGAGTTAAAATATGTGACTTTTTGCCTCTTTTAGCTAAAAACGTTCCCGACCCCTGGATTGGATCGAGACAGGATTATAGACACATAAATAGATATGTAGGTAAAGACAAAAACAACCTCTGAAATGATCTATTTCTAACAGTGAGAAAATAGTTGTCCCCATCTTTATTGACACCAAACCTTGATTGATCAACTGGTAAATAAAGAGCTTTGTCCTTCTTCACCAGAACAGTCCGATACAGCGGCATCATCACTGCAGACACTGATACGTCTGTCAAGAGCAACCCCAAATCAGACCCCCTCCGGCCCCTGGCTGCTGAAAAAACTGTTCCTCTTCCATAGGGTTGTATTGGCACATGCTCCACCTTAAGTAGAATTCTTGTAGCATTGATGTAGCTTTTACCTGAGGATAGATCCGCGCATCGATTCATGTACTGGTCCTCGTCTTGGTTTTCCATCTGGTCTGCCTGGTTGGTCTCCTGGTCCTCCTCATCCTGGTCCCAGTGCTGTCGTCCCCCTGTCCCTGGGAGGAGAGACACCGGCTCTGGGACAGTCCTCTCCAGCCTCAGAAGGGAGCGCTGCCATGAGCCTGTCTGTTCACATAACAACAGGGAACGTTTAGGCTGGGACAAGGCACAGTATGTTGCACTCAAAATATGTAGATTAATGGTTCTCAATCATTGAATAATAATTTGGTCTTATGTCACCATTTAATTAATACAAAAAAAGTTATACGATGAGTTGTTTCAGCCCCAAAATGAACAGTAGGGGAGATGTCACTTATTGTTCATGGATGCTAAATGGCAGCAGCCTAAAAGGTGAACAAACCAGAGCAAAAAAACTAGACAGGACCAACTTTAGTAAACATTTGGTTGTCAAGTGTGAGTCAGCTTTCACACTGAAGAGCTTGTCTTTCATTTATCATATTTTCCAAGATGAATAGTAATAATGTAAAGACTAATTAGGCATCTTAGCCATTGACTAAAGGCCATGTGGGAAGTGGAACAAATTTAAATGTCAAATGCTGTGGGGAGGGTTGGGTCACTGATCTTCAGTTTTGTTTGCATACCCAGACTGAGAAGACAAAGTACTTATTATTCCAGAGACTCCTGTTCTCATGCCAGGCCCGTCAAGTGTAGGGCTGGGTATCGTTCATTTTTTTCCCCATACTAGTACTTTAATGATACATGGTTTACAATACCGGTACTTGAACGATACATTTTCATGTACACAAAAAGTAAATATCTAGATACATTTAAATGACCCAAATTCATCTTTTTTATCTAAATTTGAGCTGTTTTGATGGGTTAAATTTTAGTGGCTCATCTAAACACACGTTCTAAGGTGTTTTTGACTCCTTTTTATTTAAATTTATTTGCCAATGGGGTAAGAACATTGGTCTCATCCTTTTGGCAGTTTTATTTTGAAGCGAGTTTGCCTTAAAATTAGTAAAGATTGTCATGAAATAAGCCAAATAATGTAGATGTAGTAAATATGTCGAATCTAGTCAAAACTGCTCTAAGCAAGACTAATATTCTCAAATCAAGTCATTTATACTCATGCTTGAACCATGAAACAGTTTCCTTTAGTGTTTTTACCATTTATTTGAGCTGAAACTCCTCTTTCTTTAGTACAGTTTCAAGACCCACTTTCTAAAGAATATATTTTCTGTACCATATTCGGTACCAATTTATTTTTTGATACCAGTAGTAACAATACCATACTGGTCCCCCCGTGTGGACTAGTGTTGAAAACTAGCACATGTGCTATAACACTTAAAGGTGCTATACCTGATTTTTTTTCCAAGTAGTGGAATGGAATCAGTTTTTTCCTTTTTTAGTCTTTTGCAAACTCAGACATTCCTGGAAATCTATATAATAATATAAATATAAAGCATTTATTCTCAATTTCATGAGTTTGCAGGCTAGTTTTCTTGCATTTCTGTGACTATGACCCTAAAAAGTGACCCCGCCAGTTGTGAAATGTGCTGATAAACCCATCTCTAAGAAGAAACACGTTTTTAGAAATTTGTTAGGAGAGTTAGGAGTGAGTTTGGATCACAACTATGAATTTATTTTACTCGCTCCCTCTTCCATTATTTGTAACTTTTAAAAATCTATTAAAAATCAGGTATAGTGCCTTTAAAACAATGCATCTGGTTTGTCCAATGTTATTGTTATGTCCATATTAAATAAATAAATAAAAATGAACGGCGCGCAGCCCTATTCGGGAGGTATTGAAAGGTCTTCTCCATCTATGTTTCCTATAGATCAGGGGTTCCCAACTAAATCTGTTTGAGGTCCACAGACATTTTCTTTGGCTCCATCACGGGTATCGCACTTAAACCATTTACACAGCTCGTTTATTCAATTAATATTCAACCAGAGCTGACCAAGAATGTAATAATTTGGCAATTTTTATGTGTTGTTGTTTTAATTGTTAGTTCAGCCTCAGATGAAAGGTATACTGAGAGATTGGAAATGTTTTGGGTCCCGACTAAAGCCTCAGGAGATCCAGATCTGGACCTAGGTCTGTCAGTTGGTGGAAATCAAGTTAAGTAATGATGAACAATACTGCTTTTTGTTTAAAAAAAAAAAAGTGTTTTCTACGTAGGATACCTGTTTCATGCTTCAATATTCAAAATTTTACCAAATTAACAATAAAAATTCTATAAGATGTCATCCCCAGACAGAGAGGGTTGGGTCTAATCATCACAATACACACAAATACAATACACAATTCCTATTATTCTGTATCTATTGAATATTAAAGCCTCATGATTTAGAGGTGTTTACTCATTGTTCTGGAGAGTGTGCATACATATTCTCATGGCAAAATGTTGAAAGCTTTAGCAGTAAAGCAAATAAATGTCTTATGTGAACCAACCAACCCCGCTCTCCCCTACTGCATGTTCAGGGCTCTTACAATGAGAGGGTGTGGCAAGGCCTCTTTGAGTTTGCATATGATTCCTGTGTACTGTAGACCGAAGAGGACCAGGACCAGAGTAGAAAGGCTGAGGACCACTAGGCCTGCCACTGAGCCCACTACTGCAAACACTGTGAAAGACAAAAGAGAAAATAACCATCAGCTGCTGTTACCCATCCATCCTTAGAATAAGGATCTTTACAATCAGGATAAAAAGGTATCATTAGTCACTGACAGCTTTGTGAGGCGTGGAGTGTTCTCAAAACTAAAATAACAGAGTACAGATGACCCCTTAAGAGCTTTCTTTTACTTTCTCTAAAGCATTGCACATGCCAGGCCACAGCCCCTGGGCAAACACTGTTCATCAATGAATGTACTGTGTATGGGCTCACCTTGTGATGATGATGATGCTGGTTGTGGGATGCTGGTGAATACACACCTCTCCTCTGATGGCTGGAAGACGACATTCAAATAATCTGGTTTGACCTGAACACAGTACTCTGTGTCTGGAAGCAGGTTTGGTATGAAAACATGCTGGTTTTGTGTCTGTGTGATGTCCTGAAGATGACAAAGAGATACTTTCTTTCACAAATTCTGGTTGAACAAACTGAACACACACATAATTATAAAGAAAGATTCTTCAGTCTTCATCTGTACTCTGTAGTTGATATGGAGGACATTTCGTTCTTTATCCAAAGAACTTTGTCAGCACTAGTGAGTAGATTTGACACGCTTGTGGGTCTTTTATGAAGAACCAGTCGGAGGAGTTAACCTCTAAGTCCCACCTCTCTTAGTTCTAAAGGTTTGAGAAAAACCTAATTACTGCTCGTTACCTTCCTGATGACCTTGCCCTGAGCTTTGTCGGAGAGATGGTTTCTGTCCTCCATTGTGGTTCATGGATGGATTCATCTTTCACTCCACGGTCAAACCATCTCTTCTCTTTAGCTAAAATCTTAACTCTAGTCTTGTTTTATTTAGACATCGCATTAGCTTGGACGTTACATTTGCTCCTGTTTGAGGTCTGTACAGTCCTGTGAGGTGACTCTTGTTGTAATATTGCGTGATACAAAAATAAATTGATTGACTGATTCACAGCCAGATGAAAGCTTTAGACGTTTGTATATGAGCTCAAAAGCAGATATAAAGCCAAAAATAAAACAGATATTCGCCAACCCAAACATTATACTGTATGTTTAAGGGTTTGACACAGAAGGCCATAATAGAGATGCCAGTGTGGCTTACATTACTTACCACAGTCTGCGGCTTCTTCCGTCTCCACCATACTTTATAAGATAAACGTCCATAAATCTCCATCAGGTCCACGCTTTGAGAGTTATCGTGGGCTTTAGGCAGAGAAATGTTCATCCGAATGCAGTTTCCACAGCCAGATATGGTCACATTTGGACCTGAAATGATGGCTGTTAAGGAAGACAATAAGGAGATTAAAATAACAAACAGTGATGAAGGGCCCGGACAAAGCAGTCTATGTTTGTGTCAGTACAGTAGAGCCAAAATGCATTTTCTCAAAATGCATTTTTCTCATTATGGGGACATCCATTCTCCATTTTAGTAACACCTCCAGACTCCAAACCTTCCCGTCTTGGACTTATTTGTTCAGAGGGATTTGTCAATTCCTAGCCTGATTTATTTTTGTTTTAAACCCCCCAAAAAAAAACATTTTTACAGATTTATTCTCTGACCTCCGAGGACAACTGGAACGCTGCATAACTATACTTTCATTGACAAATGAAAACACAGTACTCACTGTTTAAATAAGGCGTGAAGGTGAACTTCTCGGACCGAAGCGAGCGGGAATTGTTCAAGCTGCTCCGCACACACAGGGTATAGGTGTCATAGACCCGTTTCAGCTTGACTTCAGCCCAGAGGGTTTTACTGGTAGCCACCGGTTTCCGCCTTTACAAAACAAGGAAAATTTCTGTAAGAATAAATCGTGTTTAACACAACAATAGCATTTTTGTTCAGTATGGCATAAAGGATTGGGAGACGAATGAACACATGTAAAATGTTATTAATTATATGTTTGTCTTGTTAAGCTATTAAAACACAGACACTATAAAATTAAATAGCTATGTATCATATTGGGGTCATGCTGTACTGTAACACTAGGGCTGCAAGGTTAATCAATATCGAATCGACATTCCAATTTTAAATACTACAATAACCTAACTCCAAACGCTGAGGGTTTGTTCTTCCTTGCGCCTCCAGCGTTTCATGAAGCTGAAATATAATAAATGAGAACTACTGCAATGTATGAAAGCAGTTTTAGAAGTATATTTTGCTGACAATACTAGGACAGTGACAATAAACAATAATATTGGTCACCGTGATGAAAAGAAGGCACGATTAGTTGATCTTAGCATGTTTTTTATTTTTATAATTGGCAACTTACAGTGGTATGAAAAAGTTTGGGCACCCCTGTAAATTTTCATGATTTTCCTTTATAAATCATTGGTTGTTTGGATAAAAAATTCCAGTTAAATATATCATATAGGAGACAAACACAGTGATATTTGAGAAGTGAAATAAAGTTTATATGATTTACAGAAAGTGTGCAAGAATTATTTAAACAAAATTAGGCATGTGCATAAATTTAGGCACCACAAAAGAAAAATTACTCAATATTTTGTGCATCCTCCTTTTTCAGAAATAACAGCCTCTAAACGCTTCCTATAGCTTCCAATTAGGGTCTGGATTCTGGTGGAAGGTATTGTGGACCATTCTTCTTTACAGATCCTCTCCAGTTCAGTCAGGTTTGATGGTTTCCGAGCATGGACTGCCCGCTTTAAATCACACCACAAATTTTCAATAATAATTTTCAACAATATTCTGGGGACCATTCCAGAACGTTGTACTTGTTCCTCTGCATGAATGCCTTAGTAGATTTTGAGCAGTGTTTAGG
>OMNZ01096791.1:0-11165 GCA_900303255.1 Lesueurigobius sanzi | reverse complement strand
CAAACATCTGTAACGTTCACTGTTTTATTTTGGGGGTTCCAAAAAATGATGTATTTTCTCTGATGAAACCGTCCAAATGCTGTCAGAAAAGTCAAAATAATTTTGAGAAAATGGCCTTCTATCAAACAGGGAAGGCTTATGTATTTTATTTGTACAGGGACAGTGTACAATTTAACATTAACACAAAGTAAACCTATAGGAACGACAGGTGCGTTGAAGACCAGGCAACTTATCTTGAAAAGAAAAACTCCTTTGTCAAGAAAATGTCGAGAAAATGGCCTTTGAAATTGCAATCACCCACATTGCGTGTTAAGAAAGCAAAGTGACTCAATACCGCTTTGCCTGCAGTGTCTCCTGTTAAGTGGTTTCATAACACTTTGCCACAGACATGGCCAAAGTGTGGCCCTCTTCATCACCAGAGATGATACTTTTTACTGCGATCTTAATAATTCCACACACTTACAACCTCAAGAAGAAACATTTATTGTGAGACAGGGGTAGTATTAGGACACAGTTTAAACCTCTCTCAAATACACCTTGAATGTTTGAAGGCACTGGCCCTCGGTGAAAAAAGACTGGACCCCCCTGATTTATAATAACTACACCTTATTTACACATAACAAAAGATTAATTAACACTTGATTCATCATGGACCATTCATTCACTAACTGTGACTCATACTTACTAACTACTACTACTAAATAAATGTGATCTTTGAACGGTATAAAGAAGAAGAAAAATGAGAACCAGAGGAAGGAATTAAGTTGAAGGTAATAGTTTGAGAGGGGGGTGGGAAGTAATAAGTGTTAAACTTCATCCGACTCCTTTCCGAGCAGCTGTGGATTGTCTGTGTTTGATCATAGACTTATGGATCATTGTTTTATGTTGCATCTATTGTATGTCTTTTTTATTTATCATGTGCTCCAAATAAACTAACTAACTACAGTAAATGAATGCTTAACTTCTACTCAACAGTTATTCAGATAGTTTGGTTATTCATTATATATTAATACTTAATTAACTATGATTATAAAACAATTGATTAACAGTCTACACTTTGGAAAAGCTTACAACAAAACGTATGCATGGAATTATTAGTTTATAACTGTCTAATAATCAAGTGTTAATTCATCATTTGTTAAGGTTTAAATAAGGTGTAGTTATTGTAAAGTGTTACCCACAATATCTATGTTTTGAACATTGAGCAATTGTTGTGTGGCCCAAGACTTAGACCATTGACAGGGTTTCCAAAGAGGTTTCGTTTAGGTTTGCAGATGGACTGTAACATAGAACATATAATAAAATATATTTACTCAAACATACTGTCAAGATAAAATGTACAGCACAGCAAAATATGATACATTATGTCTGTGTAGGTTCTCAGTCGTACAGGAGTTGTCCATTCTTCATCTGTACTCTGAAGTTGAAGTGTCGGACGTTTCGATCTTAGTCCAAATATCGTCCTCAGCGAATAAAGACTTAAACACATTTGTGTGTCTCTTAAGAGCAAACCAGAAGGAGGGACACCTAAGACTAAACCTGAGATGGTTTCTACGAAGTGATGCCTTCTTGCTGGTTCTTTCCCACTTGCGTGCCAGGTCTAGGGCATGCCAGGTGGTGCCAGGTCCAGGCCTCCTTCTGGTTTGCTCTTAAGAGACCCACGAACGTGTTTAAGTCTTTATTCGCTGAGGAAGATCTTTGGACTAAGATCGAAACATCCTACACTTCAACAACAGAGTACAGATGAAGACTGAAGAATCTTCTGATATATTATGATTTAACATAATATAGGAGTGATTCCAAATAAGTGTTTCCTTACAGAGATGGTAGGATTACGCTTGCTCAACATATTTTGCACACTGTATATAAAGTAAGCTTTGATTGTACATTTTACAGTGTGTTATCCAGGGATCATCGGTTGATTCAGGAAAAAAGACAAACATTAATTACACATCAAATGTTTTTATAATGATAAAAAAGTGGAAATTACTTAGAAAATGAAATCAACTTTTTGACCTTTGTTAATAACTGAAAAAACATGAGTCCCTTGTATAGTCCTGATGTTAAAACACTGTGAGCCTGCAGTCCATCAATACCCTTTAGCGCGCCGTGCTGTAGTATATTAATATTCCTTAACCTTTATTCAACCCTTCCTAATCCCAGCCAGCCCCTAACCTTCTCTCTCTCCATCATCTTCCTCTCATCTCCTCCTCTTATTTGTCCTTTCCTCCCTGCCTCCTGCCCCGCCTCGTCCGAACCCATTTCAGCATGCCATTATAAATGGAGCCTTGGGAAAATGTGATAAATCAATTAATCATTTGTAGCTATGTCGCCTAATGAGTGAACTGAGGTGTCATAATTAGTTCTAGCGGTATCCATCACCAAAGTGCGAGTTTCTGCCGATAAACCGCGCTCGGCTGATGAGCGGAGAGACGGGGCTGGCGCGAATCACGCGGCGCCCGACGCTAAACATGCGGTAATGAGATGTGTTCACACTCTTTAGCTTTGGCACACTCCGCCGACTTCTCAAGGCGCCGATCAAATGATGGAGATTTGGGGGAAATTTAGGCCGGAAAAAAGATGAGGAGACGGAAAGAGGAGAGCGGAAGAGTCCAAGATAGCAGGAAGTGTTGGGTGTGCTCTCACTTCACTTGGGTGTTGCTGCGTATTGAGCCAGTTTGCGCTCTTAACAGATAAACTTTCACCTAAAAAACTAATAAATGACCTAATCTTTACAATATGGGGTGTAATTATTGAACTGATTCTATGTTTCTCCATAGGACTATTGTAACTTGCATGTCCGTTTTCTGAAAATGTATTTTTCTCACATTGTGGCAACAACATTTCACTTTAATGGCTCCTACAGACTCCAAACTGACCAGTCTTGTACATAACAATGAAAATGCTGAAAAAATATCTATGTATGTTTAATTTCATGGATGAGGCTCCCTAAAACCTCCTGGTAGCAAGCCATGTACAACACTGCCATTTGTAGAAAGTAGTCCAATACTTTGGGTCACGATTGGGAGGTTCTCCCCTTGGTCTTTAGACATATAGAAGATTATCACCACCCAGTCTTGGCCTCTCCTGTTGTAAACAATTGTGAAATGTGCTCATGAACTCATGCTTGCAAAGACCACAACTACAACTGGTTTGAAAACAGAAAACCTTTGGCACACAGCCATCAACTAATAGTGATCTGTGGTGACACTGGTTTTGACTTGGAACAGGATGTTGGTAGAGTCTTCAGATCAGAAGTCATAGGTTCTGGAAAAAAGTGTCATTCTGCTTTTTGATTGGATAATTGGCTCAAGAATCAACAAATATTACAAAAAAGTAGTTTAAATGCATAGTTCAGTGTTCAGCACCATTTCAGCACCACGGACAGCGACCTACATGAACGCAAACACTTTGACGGACAACAGTGCTTTTCTTTGAACTCAGTGTCTGCTGCACAACTTTCGTAGGCGATGGGTGGAGTGTGTTGCTCGTGGGCACAAGGACAGTTGAAAGTAAGTACCACTGCTGGATCAGAGAAGCCATCGAGACCAGGAAACATGCACCAACATCTTTGAACAGGGACAATGAGAGGCAAATCCAGGTACGCAGCCTCAGACACCATCACGTGACGCTTCTGATGAAGGCTACAGGAAGTTAAACTAGTGAAGCAGGTAAAACAAACCTCCTGTTTTACTAAAAGAATGTTGAAAACAGGACAACATCCAGTTAGAGCTTGGATCAAATGAACTACCGCCATTCTAATTGGCAGGCAAATTTATAACTAATTTGTTAATCAAAATAAAAGGCTTTATCAACACCACAGAGAAAGCTCTAGTGAAACTTCTGAAGACAGCAGCGAAGCATCTTTAACTCAATAAACCCAGTCCAGTCAGCTATATTCAAATCTGACATGGTGAGCAGTCATGTTCTGCCCACAGTAAATCCATGTAGAGCTGATAGTTCAAGGCTTACAATGGCACTGCCTGACCTGAGGTACTTCCTCCAATTGCTCCAGAACATTGAGAGCAAGCACAGGCAGATCCTCTACGGTAGCTTCACTCACAGGACAACCATGGCCCTTGACATCAACTACATTATGAATATATGTAGATGTTATATTTCGAAGGCCCATTTCATTTGATGCCAATACGCAGGACTGTATGCAATGGAAGGAAATCAGAATTGAATGAAGGGGGGACAGAACGCCAGTGTCTACTATTACCCAGGTGCCAAAGGTTTCAGGTGCGGCTGGTAATCTAATTTGCATCTGTAGAATGAGCCCCCCTTTGACTGATGGGGCGCCACTACAACTGTGCGGCTTAGAGGGAGTGTGCTCCGGCAGAGGTTAAACAAATGAACTGCTTATTACCACCCAGGCTTGGAGGAGTTAAGCTAAGTCATGCATATATAACGCTTCAGATTTAGCGGAGGGTGGGCGGGGTCAAAGCGGAGGTCACCGGCTCCCAACTGTTTATATATATATATATATACGTGTGTGTGAAGGAGTGCTAATGGTCTTTCGGCGTGGTCGGGAAATGCCCCAGCGAGCAGCCTAACTTATGGCAATCACAGCCTCTCCGCGAGACGCCATTACCGCGCTCATTTGCATAAAGACTCGTTCAAATGGGCTCTTGAAGGCCGGGACACGCCCCTTCACCCTCCAAACCAATATACCATTAAGCTTTTTTTTCTTTCTTTTTTTGACTAAAGTTGAACCTATTGACACGCTGCAACCCTAGCCAATCACGTAGATGCATTGGGAAAGGGAGGGAGGAGGGAGGAGGGGGCACATACACTACCGGCACACGCATGCACGGGGCCGGTATAACAAGCCATTAACGAAGCCTTAATTGATGAGCTCGTTAAGATCTGTTATTAGAGAAATTGATTTCGAATAGCCACTTTAATCTGCCGGCCAGGGTGGAAACAGGCCGCGATGCAAATTAAAGCCGCTAAAGTACATAATGGAGCAAGTAATTCCTAGATTTCACTTTGACTAATTAATAATTGGAGATTGGAGGAGGCGGCGGTGTGTGCGTGTGGCGGCGACGCAGGTTTATTGTGTATCTGGTGTTATTAATTAATGAGCTTTATTCCCAGGCAACCTATTAGTCATTTTGGCTGCGTGTATGTGCGGTGATGTGGCCTTGTGTGTGTGTGTGTGTGTGTAGGTAAGGCTGGGAGTGGACATGATATGAGTAAACACAAGTTTTTATGAAGCAAGATCTAAAGAGATGATAGCATTAGGTGTGTCTGTGTGTCCCTGGAGTGGATAGCAATGACGAATGGGCTGTTTGAAGGGATAGGGGATTTAGAGAGGCAGAAGGAGTGTCAAGTAATCAAAGAACTGTTTACACATTATCCTGGACGACTGAGATTTATTTTATATTAAATTTCGTTGTTTTGCCTGGTGACTTGCAAACTACAACACCTGTGCACTGGGATGTGTCACCACTAGGGCTGCTCGATTTTGGGAAAAATGAGAATCACGATTTTTTTTTGGTCAAGATTGAAATCACGATCAAGAATCACGATTCTTCAAACGATTCTTTTGGAGTTTGAAAATAAAATGCATTTATTCAGCATTTCGGCAAAAAAAGACTCATTGTGTCAGTTCACTTTAGTTATAATAATTCAGTCATTATGTCATATCTGCAGTATTATAAGCATGACACTTATGTGCTCTGCATCATACACTGAACATTGAGTGTGTTACACCATCCACTGGTGATATAAACAGACTGTCAAAGGAGAGAAGAATAACAGTCTTACCTTTCTAGCAGAGGCTTCGTTAGCATCTTTAGCCCCCATTAGCCCCATTATGCCAAAAGAATTGTTCCAACTCGATTCTATTAATTTGGAGATCGTTTGACCCAAGCATCAAAATCGTGGTCAAAATTCAATTCATTGCACAGCCCTAGTCACCACCCACTCTATAACCAGACGGGACTTAACATCTTTGGCCATTTGATGAAGAGAAATGGATGATTCTTGAAACGCTGGGCATCTTAGTGCAGAAATGTCAAGTTGGTGGACATACAGTAGTCAAAGGTTTACATACAATTTACATTTTTTGCCCATTTTTCGTAGAATATGAATGATAACATATGGTTAGTGGTTGTGTGGTTTATGTCAAAGAACTGAGTGGACTCGTTTGAAATCACAATGAACCAGAAACTACTCGAATGTCCCTGATCTAACGTTTACATGACCTTCAACAACTGCCAGGGAAATTGTTCAGCAGCAAAGAGAAACTCACTTCAGCTGAAATACAGGACTCTCTGACACAAGTGGACTCTCTGAAAAAGATGCACAATATGTAAACTACAGTATCTCTTATTTAATAACTGTCCGAAAACTTTCAAGTTGACAGGACAGAACTAGCACTACCTGTAATTGATTTTTCTATCACTGATGTCTGAAGTACCCTTTTGCTTACTTTATTCATTCAATTTGAAAATGAATGACGTTGTTAGACACTGACTGACAAGTAGTGGGTGATACCACGGTGCAGAGGTGTGTGCTTCTGCCTCCAAGCTCCAAGTAGTGTAATCTTTCCGTTTGGAGGTTGCTCTCCCCGTCTGACCACACCTCCCTCTGAGTTTTTATCATTTCCCCCTACCACAAAAACATGTACAATAGTGTGCCCATGGCTCCAGGTCTCCTTGCAGATCAGATGCTGGAATCTCAATGTAACATAAATGTCAAATAAAACAAAACTGCAGCCTATAATGCCATCTCACACCTCCAAATTGCCTTTTTGTGAAGTTTTAGCATCTCTATTGCTTTCCCAGATCAACTTCTTAGAGGTTACACAAAGCAAAGTGTAAGTATCTTAGTAACATACAAGCCTATCTAATCTGTGTGCTGAACGCTATCATATGCACCTCACAACTTTCTTTCTTTCTTTCTTCTTCCCCCTGGAGTTGCGCTGCGTAAACACCTCTCCATCTACTGCCATGAGAGATTGTGTCAGAGTGCACAGTAGATCATAGCAGTTCATTGCACTTATTTTTGAAGAAGGCCTTTTAAATTGGACTGAGGTGGGCTTTGGAGCTCTGAATGGTGCACCCCGAGCTTAACGGGTCATGAACCAGACTGTATGTGCGCCGGCCGCCTGATCCGAGGAGCACCGTTTAATCCCATCTTTTTTATCTGCTCCCCCCCTTCTCTCTCGCGCGCGCACACACACACACCGGGCTATAATTCCTGTATTAGAGTGGTATTAGCTAGAGTGGGGCAGGTACTTAACACTGAAAGAGCCAAAATCACTTCCCGGGGGAGCTTTTACAACAATGCGCGTGTGTATGAGTGCGCGCGCGCGGGGGCCAGATAGCTCTCATTGTGGCTCCGTGGCTTAAAGCTGGAGGAAGTGCGTCGCTGCGTTGTTGTGGTGGTGGTGGTGGTGTTGGTGGCGATGGCGGTGGGTGCCCAAGCGCTCCCCTCCCCTCCCCTCACTCCACTCCACCCTCTCCTCCCGCTGATTTAATGTGGAGAATTGGCTGGTGCCGCATTGAATCCGGCTCGCGGGGGCCCATATTGTTCAGGGTGCGGGGGGATTACACGTTTAGCGGCGAGAGTGATCCAGCTCGGGTTATATACGTCGGCGGGGAGGAGAAGCAGCCCTTATCTGGAGCTGGGAGGCCGCCGTGTGCCACATTCACAAGCCCGCAATACACTTTAATTGAATTTCTTTTTTAGAGACAGAGCGGCTCAGACGGCTCACGGCATTCAATTTAGCCGCTCCCCTGTCAGCGTTTAGATCCCTCGCACAAAAACGGGGGCGCCTCCTCTCGACAAAAGGGAACTTGCAAATGCTGTATTTATCTCTGTAGGCTCTCGCCGCCGCTCTCCTCCGCCGCGCAGCTATCCATGTCAGTTATTATATCATTTCAATGAATACTCGCCAGGAAATGGGCTTATCGCGCCGGCAAAATATCTATTTCTTTCAGGCCCTTGATTTAGTGTGTTTAAAGCTCGCGGCGAAGACAGACAGACTGTCAGAGCAAGAGCTGCCGCGCTAAAGCAACGATGGTATCACGGGGCCCGACCGGAAATACTGATGAATGGAGAGAGAGAGAGAGAGAGAGAGAGAGAGAGAGAGAGAGAGAGAGAAGGGAATGAAGGGTCCAAAGTGAAGTGCTGTATCTTCACCTTTGTTGATGTATTGTAAACAAGTTTAGTATAAGTGGTGTGAGTGGTTGTTAAAGATCTCTCCTCAGGTCCCGGGTTTGAGTCCCTTGTTAAATGCTCCGGTTTCAACTGAAAAGCCTGCAGAGGAACCAGCTATAGGTGGCACTGATCCAGAAGCTTGAGATATGAAGATGGGTCACTGCTCCTTCCAGGTTTCCTCAAGATGCAAATGAGACATTTTTCTCCAAGGACAATAGAGTGCGCCTTAATAAGGTCACGGGATGTTCTGAGTTCATAATCACACCAGGTGTCCTGAGTTCCAATCAGGGGCTACAGGTGGAAAAACCAGGTACAATGCATCTTTCCTTTGTGTCGATGTTAAATTGTGCACTGTCCCTGTTCAAATAAAGTACATACTGTTGTGGTATGGTATTCACTTCTTGAGAAATGCTTTATTGTAGCCGATTCGCGTGGAAGAAACCAGCAATATGTTTTAAAAGATATTAATATGCATTAACCCAGTACAATATGGGCTTTTTAGAAAAGTAATAGTGTGTGGGAAGAGTGCCTTGGTTCTTTGTTTGTTTCCTCTTGCACCTTAATATAGTATTTCCCAACCAGGGGACCCCTGAGGGTGCATGAGAGGTTAGCAGGGGGTACTTGGAATAATTTCAGATAAAAAAAATAAGATGAAACAAATTGTATTTTTTATGATTATGGTCAAAAGAAAATTAAAACATTTAAGAGTGATATTTTGAGTATTTAGCATCTTTAACCGGATGAATTGGAGTTTTTGTCATTCACTTTCTAACTAATCAACAAAACCATCGAAGCAGGGGGTACTCGGAGCATAAATGAAAGGCCCAAGCGGTACATGAGACAAAAAAGGTTGGGAACACTGCCTTATTAAACCTTTAGTACAATGTTTTGTACTAAAGGAGGAGATTTTACACTAATGAATTAAATTAATAAAAGAATATTGTTTCAGTTAGCGCTTTAGCTCTTTTAGATTGTAATAGCATTTTATTCATTGTGAAACAAATCAATTTCCCAAAGAGGATGTCAACGGTGCTACAGTGAGGCAGTGAAAAGAAAAAAAACAAAATAGTGTGAAATGAATTCTGTATTCATTGTATGAGTATATAACTTTATCCCTCAATCATGCATCCAGAGAGCTGTAAATGCACCATCCACTCAGTCAGGCATCAGGGGCATGTCTTTATCCGGTCTATTGCCGTCATATTATTGGTGTGAAATGGCCTGATGTTGAGTGACTGGTTCCTCTTCTACTCCTCGTTTGGTGTTGTGTCCACAGACAGAGCCTGTTGTTTGTGTCTTGTCCACACCACTTTCCATCTCCATAATCAGCCGCTCCGCACACGTCAGCTGCAGAAATGCCTTCATTTGAAATAAGTGGCAAACTCCACACAATTGTTGCCCACGCGGCTGATTGACAGAGAGCTTCAGTGGCCAGAGCTCCACACCAAATGCTCCCATAATAGATTTTCCCAGCAGCAATTAGAGGAGTGGCAAAAGAAATTTAGTTCGTAATCCCACAGGAAAGAGCCTGAATGTTATCTGTGCGCAGCTGCACGTCAGGATTTTACACTTGACAGATCTGAGAAGAATCTCTGCGAGAAACTATTACGTACAAAAAAACTGATCATTGATTTCTTTGTATCATAGTGCATTGCCTATTTATCCCATGCTATTTGTCCAATATGAAACAGCACGTTATAAAGTGGTATACAACTGGAAATGAAACTAATATAAAAACATTTTAGTAAATAAAAGTGATAGATTTAACCTTACCTTTCAGTCACACACTGCTGTATGTAAACTGGCCTAGTCCATGGCACCAGTGCAGCTGCAGAACTTCTTCATCCTTCATCTCCTATTTTTAATTTTTTTATTTATCCTTTATTTAGACAGGTTGGTCCCTTGAGACTCAATGTCTCATTTACAAGAGAGACCTGTTTCAAAACATGCAAAATACAAACAGAACAAAATACAAGTATAAATACAAAGTTAAAACAGGACATAGTTTAAAATTTCTAGTTAAAACAACAGCAGTTTCCTATAGATTCTTTCTGCAGACCTTGTAATAAGACTCTAAATTCTCCAAGTGTGACCAGGTAGGACAGCTTCAGGTCCTGCTGAAGCATGTTCCAGCTGGAGGGACCAGAGAAGGAGAAGGCCTTTTTCCCCAGCTCTGTGTGGACTGCAGGGACACTGAAGGAGACAGAGGTCTGGGAGCGGAGCCTGTGATACTTGGCTCTGTGTGTGAAGTAACAAGACAAGTATGATGGCACCAGGTGGAGAATGGACTTGTAAACGAACAGATACCAAGAGTCGATAATCTTCACTATTATCCACTGGTTAGGACAGGTCTGGGCAAACTGGTGGACCCAAGTCCCACACAAGGTGTTCACACTTGCCAGGGAGACATGGTCTTTTTGAGTGTATGAGGTTAGCGAACACATTCAAACAGACTATAGGGAAAAACAACATGTTGGTGAAAACAATAAACGCTGGTCAGTGGTCGCCCTTTTAATATAGTGCAGTTTGGTCTCGCTTTAGAATCGGTTATTCTTAGAGCCGATCTGAAGTGTTGGTCAGGGTTTGCTTCGAATGCCAAATTAAAAGACATTTTTGCCCACCTCTGCCTGAAGATGAGCACAGTATTGTAAAGTGGTGAAATACATATCTGCAGTGTTGGCATTTTCTCCTAAAATACATTTCTCAATGTGCTAATGAGAATATATTTTGCAGATATCAGTATCAATGCAGTAAATGAAATGTAAAGAAATATAGGGCCTTTAAAAAAAAAAAAAAAAAAAAATCCTGTAATGCAAACCCATGCATCCATCTTCTTCCGCTCATCCATTGTTTTGTCAAATAAGATATAAATATGACAAATAAAATATGACACAGAAATAATACATTATTTGTCAAGAAATCTTTGTGAAAATGCTTGTAGATTCAAAGTGCTTTTTGGAAGGTTTTTTACCTGCGCATCCAATTAAAGGATC
>OMNZ01096790.1:0-19306 GCA_900303255.1 Lesueurigobius sanzi | reverse complement strand
AAACTTTTCTCATAAAAACAAACTTTTCTCGTAAAAACAGAAACTTTTCTCGTAAAAACAGGAACTTTTCTCGTAAAAACAGAAACTTTTCTCATAAAAACAGAAACTTTTCTCATAAAAACAGACACTTTTCTCATAAAAACAGACACTTTTCTCATAAAAACAGAAACTTTTCTCGTAAAAACAGAAACTTTTCTCATAAAAACAGAAACTTTTCTCATAAAAACAGAAACTTTTCTCGTAAAAACAGAAACTTTTCTCATAAAAACAGAAACTTTTCTCATAAAAACAGAAACTTTTCTCATAAAAACAAACTTTTCTCGTAAAAACAGAAACTTTTCTCATTGAAACAGAAACTCTTCTCATAAAAACAGAAACTTTTCTCATAAAAACAGAAACTTTTCTCGTAAAAACAGAAACTTTTCTCGTAAAAACAGAAACTTTTCTCGTAAAAACAGAAACTTTTCTCGTAAAAACAGAAACTTTTCTCGTAAAAACAGAAACTTTTCTCATAAAAACAGAAACTTTTCTCATAAAAACAGAAACTTTTCTCGTAAAAACAGAAACTTTTCTCGTAAAAACAGAACTTTTCTCATGAAAACAGAAACTTTTCTCATTAAAACAGAAACTCTTCTCATAAAAACAGAAACTTTTCTCATAAAAACAGAAACTATTCTCATAAAAACAGAAACTTTAATATTTATTAAATTGAATGCACTATGTTGCCGTACTAAGCCAGTCTGAAAGTGGGATAATTAAACCCAGATGTTGCAGCTGCAGAGAGGGAGGGATGCAGACGCGTTTGGCTAACAGCTAACTTTACGCACATCTGAAGTTTTACTGTGTATTTTCTGGCTAGAGTTATTGTTTTGTTCGGTGGAGAAAGGGCATGTCAAATTTAGCAATAGTAGCGCTGTGTCTTTCTCCTCTGAAGTCCAGGAAGTCCAAATCTGCTTCGTTTGCACAAACCCGAGGAGGAGTGAGGGTGGATGAGAGAGAGAGAGAGAGTGGAAAAAAAAAAAACCCTGCCCGGTTAACCTTTGAACCATCTTCCTTCTGTCCTTACTAGAAGATCACAAGACAACGCTCGTATAATTTCACAAATGGCATTGTCCACGGTAAGCTGTCTGTCTGCCTGAGTTTCGCTAGACTTGTGCTGCTGTTTTTCCCAAAGGGTGAGTAAAAAAACAGGAAAAACTATACGAGTGTGGGCTTTAGAGTCGTTTCATTGTTGCAAAAGACATGTAATAATATATTTTGTTGACTGTTAGAAATTGGTATAAGCTGCTTTAACGCAAGCTGTTAGAAATGGGCAGTGTTGGGGAGTACTATTTCAAAGTCTATTCTCCCCAACACTGGAAATGGGTCAACTTTTAACGCTATATATCTCTCACACAGATGCCACTTTTGCAGGTTTTAGAAATCCGTGTGCTCATTTCTCAATCAGCTGCATTTTTCTTCCATTTCCTTAAAGCTTAAAGTTGAAAGTGAGGACTCCAGCAGTATGTCTTCTGTCCATTTCAGTCCTGGCTCAGACGCCGGGGTGAATGGGTACGTTTTTTGTTTTTTTTTTAATCACTTTTTTGTCATGATTTCACCAAATATAATCTGCACAACCAAATGTGGAGTGCACAGTCTGAACGCAGAGTCTAAAGGCCAATGAGATTTACCCACAGCCTTTTATTTTGGATTTTTAGGAATGTTTCAAAGATGGAGGACGCCAATGTGGAAATTGATGATGGAAAAGAGGAGGAAATGGTCCCTGACACAATGTATCAGTATGTCAATGTTTTATTCCCATATATTCATTTGTTTTTTTATTAATTTAATTATTCTAGTACACATGTTCTGCTTTATTTTCCCACAGCAATATCCGGAAGAAAATAACCCCAGTTGTTATGTCTTTTGGATTTCGGTGAGCCTTTAATGCCTGTGTTTTTGCCCATTGTTGTAATATGGTGTTGATGTACACTTGTTTCTACTCCAGTATATTTGGAGTGGTGCTGATTATTGTAGACATAGTGCTGGTGATCGTGGATTTGTCCTTGCAAGACCGAGACGTTGGAAATTCTCTGGAGGCTGTGTCCCTGGTCATTTCATTCTTCTTCCTCTTTGATGTGCTGCTTCGGGTCTATGTTGAAAAGTAAGTGATGAGATACATTTGTTTGTTCACTTTAACAAATACTGTGGTGTGGTATACACTCAAATTAGTTGTGCACACTGCTGCGAAGAAGGTATGCACTTACAGCATTAGAACCGTCAGTGTTCAACGAATTCAACTTTGAACCTCATTTGGCTTCTCTGACACCTGGCTTCTTTAGGCTGTTTTGTTTATCGGGGCCGCACTGGTGTCTCACAGTAAAAAAAAAGGTGCCGTTCTGTGTGGAGTTTGCATGTCCTCCCTTTATCTGAGTGAGTTTCCTCTGAGTGCTCCGGTTTCCCACATCAAGACGTGTGCAATGTTGATATTCTATTGTGATTGTGGCCATCCTGAAAATAAATTCCATATGGAAACGATATACTCTAACCTATTTACATGTGTATTTGGCATTAAAGAGTCTTGAAATGGAGCTATCCCACTGACATTTCACCATCTTCTAATTCATTTTAAAGTTATATACTGTCATATTTCTCCATAAGGCATTGCTTCATATGAAATGTTGCAATGACAAAAAAAACAAAAACAACAACTGGCAGATTCCTGAATCAGCAAGAATGGAGTTCTGAGTAGAGCTGTTAAACAGGAAGGTTTCAAAAGGGAAGTCGGACAGGAAATAAATGATACAACCATATGGCATAATCTAACCAGCTAGAAGTGCTTTCTGAAACAAATCAATCAACACTGGGTTTGCCGACAACTTTAACAGCTGACAGCCATTATATTTATTGCCAGTATTTTTTTTGTATGAAATACTTTTGCTAAAATAAAATAAAAAGATTAAACAAATACATTTTGAAAGAACCCTGAAACCATGTGAATAATGCTCATTAAAATAGGCTGGTAATGATTGGTTATTACAGAATCAACCAGCACTTTTTATGTTTTTTTTTTTTTCATTTTTTTAATTCAACACAGATTTTCATCTTGCCCTGTTGTAAAGAATGTAGCCACAGTTGTATGGCGGGCATAGTTAGTTACTTTTTAACCAAGTTAATACGTTTTGTTTTCTCTCCAGGTTTAAAGTGTATTTCAGCTCAAGGCTTAACATAGTGGACGCTGTGGTTGTAGTGGTCACTCTGGTGGTCACGATGAGCTACACCTTCACTGACCTGTCGGGGGCCAACCTCCTCCCCAGGTACTGCACAAACCTCTTTTTCTACTACTACACAGAGTGAACTTTGTTAACCACACGTAACACATCTCTGTCGCCAGGGTGGTGAACTTTCTTCGCTTCTTGAGAATTATAATCCTGGTGAGAGTGTTCAGATTAGCAGCTCAGAAAAAAGAGCTGGAAAAAGTCACCAGAAGAATGGTAAGGACACGTTTGATCACATCCAGCATAAAAAGATCAGGGTGAATATGTAGTTTTAAGATGTGTCATTTTTATTTTAGGTTTCTGAAAACAAGAGGCGTTATCAGAAGGATGGCTTTGATCTTGACCTTACCTATGTTACAGGTAATTGTGTAATGTAGAACGCAATTGTAGTGGCTTGGTTAGAAACACAGAACTTCAAAACTTGATTCTCTTCCCATTCAGACCGTGTTATTGCGATGTCTTTCCCTTCCTCTGGCAAACAATCCTTCTACAGAAATCCCATTAAGGTAAGCCTGAAATTGAGTTTGCTTCATTTTATTCTCCTACACCATTCTATTATATCCCTAATCTTATATGCTCAATTTCTTTCCCACCTTGATTTCTGTCTGATCTCTTTAGGAGGTTGCAAGGTTTCTTGACACAAAGCATGACGGACACTACAAAGTTTACAACCTGTGCAGTAAGTTTTTTTTTTTCTCTCCCTTTTTCCGTTTCAAGCATCACAATGTAGACTCTCCCAAAGTTGGCATCAACAAGAGAAAAGTAGCCTATCCTTCATCATGTTCATGTCTAATGCGATTTCATTTCCAATCTATTTCACTTTCCAGGTGAAAAAGGCTATGACCCTCAGTTCTTCCACTACAGAGTAGAGAGAATCTTCATTGATGACCACAATGTGCCCTCTTTAGAGTGAGTGGGGTATCGCTGGTGATACTGTAGCAGCCTGTAAAATACTCCATATATTTGACTACTCATATTTGCATGCGTCTTTTCATCCACATCATTAGGGATATGCTGAAATACACTGCAGGTCTGAGGGAGTGGATGGCTACAGATTCAAAGAATATTATAGCAATTCACTGTAAAGGAGGAAAAGGTTTGTTCCATAAAATGACTGTTTTCTATTTCTATCTGTTGTATTGTTATTTTCTTTGTGACGTGTATATTTCAGGACGCACAGGTACAATGGTGTGCACTTGGCTCATAGACAGTGACCAGTTTGAGTCCGCTCAGGTGAGTATTACAGTATTTACATAATGTATTCCAGTTATTTGTTATTAATTATTTATGTTCTTTCTCTTTAGGACAGTTTGGAGTATTTTGGAGAGAGGAGGACGGATAAAAGTCGCAGCTGCAAGTTTCAGGGTGTGGAGACCCCCTCACAGGTGCCACACTATTAGTCCAATTATTAACATTTGCTCAACAATAACCATTTAAAATGTATGTTGGTTTCCTGAAACACATACATATGTACAAAAAACCTTTTGCTACAATAATGCAATGGACAATTTGTTCAAGAGGTTTTGAGAAACAAGGTTCAATTGCACAGACAACTATGTGAGCTGTACATAGATTTGTATACAGAATTTTTGGATGTAAATTGCTGAGACCGTTTCTGATTTTACTGCACATACTGTATTAACAATCATTACTGTTTGTGTTTCTCATCCAGAGCAGGTACGTGGGATATTATGAAATCATGAAAACTAAGTTCAACAGACAGCTACCTCCTCCAAAAAGCCTCAGGATCAAGAGTATTCGTATCCACTCTATAGCAGGTACAATACGTCTGACAGACATGTCATCTGCCTTTTTTCCCGAAATGTAACATTGTTTGATTTCTTTCTCAAGGTGTGGGTAAAGGAAATGGCAGTGATTTAAAGGTGAAGATTATTGTCAGAAAGGAGCAAGTGTTCGAATGTGTTTGTGCCAAACAGGAGAATTGTACAGTAAGTCAACCATACTATATGAAATTGTCTGAAAATATTGTCAGCATGTTATTTTCAAGATCCTAAACCTTACTGTGCCCTTTCTCAAACTTGTAAATGGGGAAATGCCAGTTGGCTTCTAGTGCTCTATAATACACAGGTTTAATGCATTAACATCAGGGACACAATGGCCAATTGCTGTCTACTGTTGTCAGTTAGCTTATTATATAATTGCATGCAAATAACGATCATGTAAAAGATGATTCCATAAAAGATTTAATGTTTGTTATGTGCTGGTCAGGTGTTTCCAGATGTGGGGAGCAATGCAGCAGTGATCAGTCTCCAGGACGGGCCTGTGGTGGATGGAGACGTCAAAGTCATGTTTGAATCCAGTGCGGTGAGTACCTCCAATATAATTTACAACCCTAACCCAAACTATTGATTTCAAGTAGTTGTTCTAACTCTGTGCTGTTTTCTAGGGGCTTCCAAAGGGATATGAAGATGTCCCATTCTACTTCTGGTTTAATACCTCTTTTATAGTAGAAAACAAGTATGTTTGCGAGAGG
The DNA here is from genome assembly GCA_900303255.1 of Lesueurigobius sanzi. NCBI lineage: Eukaryota > Metazoa > Chordata > Actinopteri > Gobiiformes > Gobiidae > Lesueurigobius > Lesueurigobius sanzi. The sequence continues at coordinate 13,555 of OMNZ01096790.1, read as the reverse complement.
GAAAGATTATTTTCCAATTATGGTTTGAGATGTTCACTGACACTCTTGATTTGAATCTTTACAGACTGTTCCTGTCCAGAGAAGAGCTTGACAACCCGCACAAAGCAAAGACTTGGAATTTGTACAAGGAGGATTTCGGTGTCACCATGTATTTCTCTGAGCCATAATAAACCTTCAAAATGTGCTTTTGTGTGTTCCTTTTACTTATTACAAATTAATTTGCAAGGCATGCTTTACTTAGATCATTGTGAAAGACCCTTAAACATTGTTACATATTTCTTGTTCCATTATTTATTCAAGGTTTTATTCAGTTCATCTGTTTCCTAAAATCAGTGTAAAAAAAGTGTTAAAAAAAAGTCTGCTTCAAGGGAGAGTAGAGTCACACAGCTTGATATTTATTGCTCTTTTTACATTCAATTCATATAATCCTTGTTTAACAGTAAAAATATTAACAAAATAAAGTGCAAATAATTGGGCAACAAAATGACATGCTTTTTCTTTTGCTGATATCCGTGTATAGCAATAAGGCACTAAAAATTGCTTGACAATAGTTGAGGATTTGCGTTGACAATCTGCTACCTTTGTTTTAACATACATAAAACAATTTTCACATTTGATAATTGACAGGCCTGAGGTTTGTAAATAGACTTTACCATACAATCAATCCTTACCGATTCTGGACTGTTGCTCAATGTCATCTTTGATCACAATGCTTCAGTCACTCAACAAAGAGTGGATCTGGCTGCTCGGGCCACGTTGTCAGTGTAACCGTGGAACTGCGAGCACTGCTCCAGTATGTCATAGCGGCCACTCCGTAAAAAGCAGAGTATGGTAGTTTTGCATGCCTCTTTGCACAGCTCGGACACATGACCTTTGGCCCTTAAATACCAGAACTTCTGAAAGACTGCATCATTCTTGTAGAAGGTCTGCAGGAGCCCATGCATGTCGGACGGAAACAGACTGGGCAACCCGTAGGTCTCTTTGGCCCGGTACAGAAGAGTCCATTTGGGGTTTGGGTCAGGGGTCCCTGGCGCCTCTGGACCATGGTTAGCCAGTGTCAGATTAAGGATGTAGGTTTCATGGTCGAGTACCATCCGAGAACTGTTGGGGTAGTTTCCATCCAAAACATAAACGCGGTAGCCTAAAATAAAGCATGTTTAGTTTCTGGCAAATACCAATAGCACCTGAAATAGAATTGATGTTGTTGATCATTACCTGGGTTTAGATTAATGTAAGTGGTGACACTTGGAGCCACAAAGGCTACACCCAAAGGTCGAGTCAGAGTTTCCTCATCATAAAACATCTGAAACTCATCAGTGTGTGTATGCCCAAAAAACTGCCCAGTAATTGTACTTTCATATCTGGGTAAAGAAAGAAATGACTCCAATTACAACATTCATTTTGATTGATTGATTAATTAAAACCCTGACATAAGACAATAACCATTTATGCAGATTATATTGTTGTATACTATAGAGGGGAGCAACGAAAAGGTTAGCGCCGCGTCCATTGAGATGAATGGGGAAACAAACTTCGACTGAGATCCTCACATTTACATCTGAAAAATTACATTTTATGCATTTTATACATTTGTCTAATATAAAAAGGGAAGCAAATCAAGAGATTTATTTATTTATTTTTTTAAAGTGGACTAAAGTTAGCCGTCAGTGTTGTTGGGATTACTCCATAAAAGTAATCCAACTACTGATTACTCTTTCTAAAAGTAATCTCACTTTATTTTTTAAATAATCTGATTACAAATTACGGATCAAGCAGCAGCTGATCAGCTTTGGAATAAACTTGATTAAAGTGTCAATCTTGCTTTGGCTGTATACTTCATTGAAAAATGTTTACTGCTTAACACAAGATTAAATCAAAAACTGTATATTTCATAAACAGCAGCTGTGTTCGACTTTTGCGCAGGCCTTAATCTTAAAATTAATGTTTTCAGCTCAAAATATTACAAAAAAAGTTATTGAATCATTACTTGATAAAGTAAATGTAATTTAATTACCAGTTTCGCAATTGTAATCCAGTTACTTTACTCCGTTACTAAAAAAGTAATCCAATTACAGTAGTAGATTACTTAGTAATCCATTACTCAGCAACACTGTTAGCCGTACATAGTGGCTCAATTTGATAAAATCCAAGGTTGTAGCAGTTTGCCTTTATATGCTTCGTTTTTGACCTATTGGAGTCCAAACATGCCAACTTCCTGCTTACTTTAGCCCACTGTACTGTCCTCTTGGAATCTTCTACAGCAAAAAAACATCTTGATTTGCTTCCCTTTTATAAATCAGACAAAAATGTAAAACTCATACAATCTTCTTTTCTTAGTCGATGTTTCCCCATTCATCTCAATGGACCTCTGGTAATAATAATAATAATAATAATAATAATAATAATAATAATAATGTTTCTAACCTGTTGACAATATGATAGTAGTTCCAACTCCAGCTGCCGAGACACAAGCCTGGAGGAATGTGTCCTATTATATGCACCTAAAGAAAATAGAACACAAGGAAATGATGTCCCCATCGATGTCAGCTTTATGTACCTTCACACAACACCACTCCTTTCTGTGGTTTACTTCACTTACCTTCTCACCCTTGTCTTCACTTGATTGGAGAACTTGCACCAGCCATTGCAGCTGATTGGCTGGATCCGTGGAGTTTATCATGAGCCAAAAATTTTCTTTAGCACAAAAGTTCATATTTAAAGACACCACTCTCAGACCAGGTTGAATCTCTAGTGTGTAAAATCCACCATATCTGAAAGACATACAAGTTAACTAGGAAAAAAAAATACTACCAAATCAATCTGAAAATGTAATATTAAACAAATATACCTCAAGGTCTTCAAAGCAGTCTCTGGCAGCCACGGGGCCCACTCTTCAGCCATAGAATTGTACAGCCATGCTGAAGATTTGTTGCCGTGTATAAAAGGTGGGGGAAAGCTGTTTACTGGTGTGCTCTCATGGTTTCCTATAGCTGGGTAGACCATCACATTTGGACCCAGGTATCTGTGAGCATAAGGGTTAAAATTAGTTTTCACAACATTTCAAATCAAACTTTCTTCAGTATGTACAGAGACAAATGACAATAGACCCTTTCATGGTTTATAAACATTTGGAGGCGGGTAGGAGGCTGTTTTATAAAACAAATGTCTAATTGTTGTTGGAAATATCAGATAAAACCTTATTTTAATAGTCTCAAATGTCATTCCTCTTGTTCTTGTACCTGTTGTTCTTGTGGTTTTACACTTATAAAATCGCTAGTTTTAGTTTACACTTATTTCTCTTGCTCACTTCCTGCTTCCAGTTGATGATGTAAGCAGTGAAAGGGTCTATATGATGATGTAAGCAGTGAAAGGGTCTATAAGATGTAAGCAGTGAAAGGGTCTATATGATGATGTAAGCAGTGAAAGGGTCTATATAAACAACAGTTAGTGAATTGAACAATTGAAGTAACATTCATTAAAAGTTTAAAATAAGCTGAATTACTTGTGAATGAGGTTGGAGATGACTGCAAGTTCCGACAGCTGTTGAGTTCTGGTCTGAGCCCAGACGTTATGGGCCGGGATGTCTCCGGTCCAGTAGACCCAGTCCCAGGGTCCACTCTTGGCCACGTGTTCCAGCAGGTGCTCCACAGTGCGCAGAGGCAGGTCACACTTACTGTAGGTGCCCCAGTAACCCGCCTCTCTCCGGCGCCAGCTGGGCATGCCCGAGTCATTTCGACAACACAGAGGATCTTTGCAGTCTGCGGCACTCCCAGCAGCATACTCCTGTCAGCAAAAAGAAATGAAGAGTTCATTTGCAAAAACAGATAAGTGCCATTGACAAAAGTCGACACTTGCTTGTAATTTTCTCTTTGTGTAGGTGTGTTTTTAATGACCAGATCTATTTCAGTGAATCAGAAATATGAATTCACTTGTTATGGATCAAATTGATTCAACTTTACTTTTGCTGGTGTCTCCTGTAGAGTACAGTAATCCATATCTAAAACTATATTGCAAAAAATTCAAAACGGAGATATCTGTTTTTGCAAATGAACTCTTCAAATTACAAACAGGACTTTCTCATCTTTTGGAGATTAATATTTACTGACCTGATCCCAGTGTATGTCTGTCAGGAACAGGACCCTGCTCTGGGGAGAGCCGGCGGCAGGAGGTGAAGGAGGAACGACCGGGGGTTTGGGAACCTTGGGCAGAGTGATGTTCCACGCACTGTAAATGTCCAATGTACCACAAGTGGGTCCAACCAACACAGCACACGCCTCAGAGGGTCTAAGGATAGACTTCCGCAGCACCAGAATAAGGTCATCTCTGAAGAGCTCGGTTATGTCACGGCAGACTCTCTCATCCGACAAGTGCAGCCGGATACAAGCCTCCCCTATGGCATGGGCCACACGCTCCTCATTTACACTGTTCTGAAAAAAAGACATTTTATACTTCCTGTAATAAATGCTAACACAGTCATTGTATACACCACTGTTCAGTCTTAACCCCAAGTAACAATATAAACTGAGTGGCACTTAAGTTCAAAGAAACACATGACCAACATCAGCACATTTTTGCAGCAGTTCCAATAAACCTAAACTCTAACCCAAATATGTTACAATCATTACCATAAGAGCTATGTCAAGGATGGTGAAAAGGGTCTTGCACACAGCACAAGACACATTTCTCCAGCTAATACCGAGACTTGGCTTCATTCGTTCCAAATACAGCGTCATGTTCATGGACCCGTCTGACGGTTGCGCCGGATGACACAACCCAGAAGATAAAAGCAGGACCACTGTGACCCACGCCGAGGTCTGAAGAAGCACCGAGAGCCGCATAGTCAGAGGAGGGAGAGAACCAGGGGCGGGGGGTCCTCCAAAAAAAAGTACCTGCAACAAGGGCAAAAACAAAACAAAAAAAAGCAAGAACAGGAAGTCACAGCAAAGTACGACAATACTTCGTTTCACACGTTTGAGAACTAAATGTCACGCATACAGCCTCGTACAGGAAGGGTGTTTTTATTTATTGTGACAGCTACAAAGGAAGAGACGCTAACAAAGCAGCTATTGCTAACACGTCCTGACGACTGTACCTGGAGTTCACAGGGGAGTAGCAAGCACCTCCTCGCCCCAAATATGAGCTCGGGCCAGTAATTGAAAGCAGGTCACCTAAAAGTAAATGACCTAAGACCAACGACGTGGGTCCTGCGTGGAGCGAGAGCCCAACTTGTTTTGGCTTTAGTTTTCCGGGTTTGAAGTACTCTGCAGTAGTCAGCTGATGAGTCACGTGGTTAGCCTTTGCCCCTCCCCTCCTTTTTATGTGTTTATTTGAGGATACTTTGAATCTGAAAGTTGAATAATAAAAATAAAAAAAAATACAAGAAAACTATTTGATCTGAAATGGTGATTTTTTTTTCTTCCTTAACTCAACTTTTGGCTGCAACTTTGTGATCCAGCACAAAAACATTTCTCACCAAGTTCTGCCTCATCAAATATTTGACTGACAATGATTGACTTGACTCACGGTCATTACCACCACCAGTTCAGATCACAGAAATCAGGACAAAAAGATCAACAATTGACCTAAATGATGTCTAAACTATGTAAACCATGTTTACACAATAAAACACAAACTTAGCCTACATGTATTAATGAAATCATATAATTAAAATGTAATAATTCTGAAGAAACCTAAGTACCATCATACCTATTAGGTCTATAATAATTCATTATAGACCAGTTGTTCTATAATTATTAATAATAACACATAACAATAAACAGAAATTGACACCAAACAATAGTGTATAAATATAAACTTTTTTTAATCAAGATTGTTTACACATTTCTTTGGCTTACTGCTTTCCGAATCTTAAAAGACAAATACATAAAGATGGTAAAGCCATGATAAATGCAACAATTTGGCTTAAGAAAATATTTACCTCAATGTTAAATAATACAAGAAAAGCAACGGGTGATAGCTTAAGTGGTCATTGACATGATCCATATTTACAGTGGCTTAGCAAATGCATGAAAAGTGAAAATAGAAAGTGGTCTTCTGCATGTAGTTGGCATTCATTTGTCTTGCATCTTCTCCAGGATTGGCACAATCATGTCAAACTTGGGTCTCTTGGCTGGGTCCTCGTTCATGCAGAGCCTCATCAGTTTACATATGTGAGGGGAAATACCAGGAGGGATTGTTGGTCGTAGTCCTTCCAAAGCCACCTATGAAATGAGATTCAAATACAAAATATTTTATAGCCTGGGGGTGATTTTAAGTTGATGTTTGCTGTATCAATAGACAAACAAGTGTGCATGTTGTCACAAATGCCTGTGGTCAGATATGTACCTTCATGCCTATCTCCATATTTGAGAGATCGGCGAAGGGCACCTCCCTCGTAACCAGCTCCCACAGTAACACTGCAAAGCTCCACATATCAGCAGACCTCCTGTTGATATCCTCGGGCCTCTTCTGTAAAGCTACAAGCAGACATTGATGCAGAATGCTTCAGTGTTGAGAAAAATACAGAAAAAAGGCCATAAACTAAGATGGAAGTATCAATGTAGAGCAAGATAAAACAACATAAGATTGAATTAAAAAAAAGAAAAAAAAAATACATGGGAAAAGTATTGTGATAGTAGCAGTATTGAAATCAGAAATCTAGTTAGAACATACGTACATTACTGCAGAACTTTCGAGCCCCTGCACAGCGTACAGTACACCTTGTACTGCCCATTGTTGACATTCTTTATGGATTACTCTCCTACTATTCCTATTATTGCATCATCTTCGTAATAATTAATGTACTAAAACTAACAATGTGTCATTTTGGTAAAAGAAGCTGCAAACTGTATTCAGAATCTTCCTTAAAACAGTGTAGGATGATCTATAGTGACATTTCTTTTTCACACCCACGACGCATTGGCGTAGTGCTTCCAACAAGAAGTTTGCGGTAAATTACACAGTACGCCATGTTCCTTGCTGGGTGACTCATACGTCTAAGTACAGGATCTGAGCAGAAACAAAGATATACCTTCAGGGGCCATCCACGCTGGGGAGTACATGCGGCCTGGGCACTGGAACGAGAATTTAGCATCTGCCATACTGACTCTGGCGGTCATGTCTTCATCAATCTGCAAATATAAAAAATGGGGGTGTATTTTTTATAGGATTTTTTTTTTATTCCCATTAGACATTGCCTTGACAATGACAGTGACTGACTTTCAACATGCAAATCGGTAAATCATGCCAAGCCTAGAAAACTTTAAAATGTTTAGAATATTTTGGGCGCGAGAGTGAACAGAACTTTTGTTAGGCATTCGATTTGATGCCCTTACCATGATGTGCTTACTGTTCAGATACAGCCGTGAGACCATCGGCTCTAAAGTGTGGAGGAAAGCCATGCCACTTGCGATGTCCAACGCAAACTTCACCGCCTGGCTTTGGTCAACAACAAGAGCTAAAGGGGAGACCAAGTACAGTCAGATTGAATAATTATAGGTAAATGTATATGTAACTTATTGTGCACTCACTTGTGCCCTGGTGCAAGATGTTGAAGAGGGATCCGTACGGCATGTAGTGAGTGATAATGATAGGGTGAGGAGAAGGAGGCGACTGACAGGCTCCCAAAACTGGAAGGATGTTTGGATGAGAAAAGATCCTACAAATAAATATGAACAGTATATGAGACGAATTTTACATACATTCACATTTACTCCAATTGTGGATCTATGTATTTGTAACAAGCTTACACTTGCTACGTTTTGAGCAATGTCATGATACAATGTTATGTATCAGTATTTTATGTATCAGCACTGCTTGCTACTTGTTTTAGGCAGTGGCAGCTGCTTTGATGGATCCAAACTTTACAACATAGTAACTGTGACATGTTATACGTGTGACAAAAATGTAGGTATCCATTAAACAAACTAAAGCAGATTCATTGAGGCGTAATTTTAAGATGCAAGTCACACAAATGTTTACTTTAGCATTAGTGATATGAAAGCACCTGAGTTTTGGATGTTCCTCATTAAAATCTCTGCTCTTCCTTGTTGTCCAGTCTCTCACATGTAGCACCTTTACAATGATCTCATCGCCCTGCCACCGACCCTGCCACAACTGCAGGAATAAAGAAAAGTGGTATCAGGAATTATGAGAGAAATACAGGGGATCATAGGTTTTTTTTTTTTAATCAAATACTGACCTCTCCAGATTGGTTTTCGTTGACCTTGGCCAGAAGTGAGAGCTGCTTGAAATCTATACCAGCCTGTTTGTTCAGAGTACCATTACCTAGACAATTGAAACAGTAAAGTGAAGTCAAAATGATGCGAATACAAATGATTGAACTATTTTTAGGGAAATGTGACTCACGGGGTCGTGTCCTCATTGTCCCTTTCCAAAACGTTTCCTTATATGGAATTTTGGTCATGTTCTGGCCCAGTTTTTCCGCCTTTTCTGAAAGTAAAAATAAATGGCTACGATTAGTTTACCAAGTGGATCACAACAACTGTGCTAAATTATTTGTTACCTTGAAGCAGTTGACTAAGGTGAGGCTTTGCTTTGTCCATAGGTGTCTGGCCATATCTGTTACATACGCACACCTGAGCACCACTGACAACCAAATCCTACAAAAGAAAACAGTTCTTGTTCACACACTTATAGATACTAAAATCAGTCTAGCAGGAAAGGTTATTTTATTGACGTAATCAGTAACTAATGCAGATTCAGATTCAGACGACTTTATTAATCCCATGAAGGACAATTATATTTTTACAGCCACTTTCAGATCAAATATATATTTTCAGACATGTATATAATTTAATTTGACTTTAACTTGAATAAATTTAACAAGGTGCTAGGACATTATAAGCACTTCGATGTACACTGAACATTTTTAGCGTGAGTGTTATCTGTAAATTAAGATTTACTTAAGAGTACCTCTGCCACTTGGTCTTGTCCCCAAAAGCAGGCATAATGCAGAGGGGTGTTCCCATGTTCGTTGACTGTATTGGGGTCTGCTTTGCACTGGATGAGCTGTAATTCACACATTAAGAAAATGAGACATGACTATCAGGATTAGCTATCACAAAAAGTGTGTACCTTAGCCACGATGTCCCTGTGTCCGTGGCTGGAGGCGAGATGGAGAGGTGTGTCGTCTCCTCTGTTCATCACGTTGATTCGAGCGCCTCTCATAATCAGCATGTCCACCACTCCGCTCCTGCCTTCTCTGCAGGCCCAGTGCAGAGGACTGAAGCCATGGTCATCACTGAGGACAAACAGGGAAAACAGAGTTATCTACAGTCTATGGCAGTATCACGTATCCCTTTGGGCTTTCGTTTACACTCTCAGTATCCCCTCCCTCGTTGGTTTTGTTGATTAATTAGAAAGTGGATGACTAAAACTCCTATTTATCAGACATTAAATACTCTCAAACTCTCCCCCTTTAGCGTTAAATGTTTTGTAACCTCCATCATTGAGGTACACTCTATGGTACACCCCAAAGATGATATCCCCAAGGGTAGGGATTGGAAAGCCGGAGTAGTTTATGCAATTAAGTGCAGCACAGGTTGCAACAGGAAGTAGACCAACACAGCCATTGGGGAAGTGTCTCTAAAAACATTGACGCAAAAACATGTTCTGGCCTGGACACAAAATTGAAACGGGTCATCATTTCGAAGACAAGGACAGTGACTGTTGGATAAAGAGCCATAGTAGTTACTGTATATAAGAGATCGGTGCAATTGGTGAAATTACATCATACAAGATCTATGCTAAATCGATGTACACTGCATGGATGGGAATTTGCTGACGTGGAGAGTCCAAAGATAAAATTCCATTGGCTATTTAGTGTGTTTAAAATAATATTAACAAATCACTTAAAAAACTCTCTCACGATCCATTTCCCTTAGTGCAATGCGTTTTGACATTTGATTCCATTGTACTTTCTGCTGGAGGCTCGCATAAGGACCCTGTGTATCAGATGACACAACTACTATGTGTGTGGCTCTGTTTTTGACACTGATGCTCCCACACCCCCATCTCCATAATCTTTATTTAGACATCGCCACATGCTCCGACACCGCCTGCAGTCCTGTACCCATCCGACAACTGCTTCGTGATAAATATGTCTGTGCGGGATAGGATGGAATGCCAGCTAACATGTGCGGAGGTGCAAACACTTAACGCACGGTACACAGTGGCTTAGGGGCGGCCTGCGAAGGAGTCAACCTCTCACCTAAGTGCCACTGGACTCTTCACCTGCAACATACTCTACATTAGCTGACCCCGTAGCAGTTTGAAGGGTTTTTTTTTTTTTTTTTGCAACTTCCTGCAAAGCCGCAAACTCAACACTATATTTACTATCAGCCTCTGGAGAGCTTGAATAGCCAAAAAAAGTAAACAGCCAAAGTGGAGCGGAATAGCAGAAACAGTGTTTAGAGATGCCAAAAAGTATTCAAGTACAAATCAAAGAAGAATCTATATATCGTTTCAGTTTAAATACATGTAATCAATTGTCCAAATAACCATAGAAGTATGAAAAGTACTGCGCTTGGGTGTTAAGTCTGATAATATTTTGTAATCATGTGCTCAGATGTAGAAAAAGTCATGGTAATAAATCAAATATATTTCTCACACATAATAAATAAATAAAAACAATTCTTCAAAACGTAAAACTTTAGAAACCATTGACCATAAGGTTTAAGTGAGTAGCGAAAATCCCCACTCAAAGAAAGTAAAATGTACGGTTAAATTGCTACCACATCTGAATAGACAGCTATACATTTTTGTGTCTTTTTGGAACAGCTCATACTTGCTTGGGGCTATTAAAAGTAACAGGGAAAAAGCTCAGGAATGACAGAGCGGAAAATGGTCGGTGGAATCCTCAGCCGCATTCCCTCTCCTCCTCCCCGCGCCTTCCTGTGTCAAATTCACAAACAGCTCTTGGGACTGCGCCAAAAAGTCTTCAATGTTTACATGTGGGAGCCATTTTACCATATTTTCCCACACATGCATCACGTGTGCAGTAATACAGTGCATTACAGTACTTGCACTGTAATGTTTGAACAATATTTTTTGGCTTCTCTGGTTTCAAATGCTTTATTTTATTAAAAAGAGAGATATTTTATTTTATGGTTGATGCTTTTGTCATTAAGATATGAGGTAAGGCAAATATAAGTGTACAGATTACCAGAAATGTCAGTATTTGTTTTATGTTTCGCTATGCAGGTGCTTGCTTACTTGATTACCATAGTTTGCAGTACTTTAGGTGTAGTACTACCTAGATGCAACCTTTTCTGCCTACCCTTTCTTATTGGACATCTCTGGGCCACATACTTTACCCCACTCACGCATTAGAAACAAAGCAGCCCCCTGCGAGATGTCTGCATAATGATGTTTATGTGGAAGTGCGAGGCCCAGGCCCTGTATGGAGCTGTGCAGAGGAAATGGCCTTGGCTGCAGAGCGGTTGGCTGAGGGCTCTGCAACGCGCAAAGTCAACTTCAACACACTGCACTTATATGGTCCTGCCCAAGAATGAGATAATCAGGGAGTTATACGGCGAGGTCTGTCTGAGCTGCTTTCTATGAAGGGAGTTATGTAAACAGACAGTATCGTATCTGCAGCCTATGCAGTGTGGTGGATTTTCTAAATAGCTGAGCGTTAATATAAATGTTTTTGGTTCATTACAGGTCATGCATATTGTGGCTACATGTTTACAATAATAACAATAACGGATTAGATCTATAATGCACTTCCCATGCTTAGGCTTCTCTAAACACTTCCATTATGTCCTATATTTGTTCTATTCACCCAGTCAAACTTTGTGGGCTAAACTACATCTAAAACTGCAGTTATCTTGAGGCATCTCTGGCTACCGCTAAAATACTGTGGTTCTTAGGCGGATGAACCATCTTGCTCAAACAGTAGTATGCAATTCTTGTACTTGAGCTGGAACAGAACTTTCAAAGACTTTCAAAGGTTTATGTGTTCCTTCATACAAATACAGTTGTGCTCCTATGTTTACATATAGGGTACGTAAACGTGTGCATTTCATAGAATATGAACGATAACACAAAAATCTTTATTTCACCCATGGTTAGTGGTTGCGTGAAGCCATTTATTGTCAAAAAAAAACCTGTTTGTTTACGCTTTTCAACTAGAAACTAGCCAAATGTCCCTGATCAAAAGTTCACATTTTGTGCATCTTGAAACAAACATCATTTTTTGAGTGTCCTGTATTTCAACTGAAGTGAGTTTTCCTTTGCTCCTGAACAATTTTTCTGTGGAAGGTTAGATTTTGAGTAGTTTCTGTTTCATTCATGATTTCAAAAGAGTAAACTCAGTTCTTTGACTCTAAATGGCTTCACACAACCACTAACCATGGAGTGGAAAAAATGTGTCATGCATCATTCATACAATGGCCAAAAGATTAAAAGGGTATGTAAATTTTGGCCACAACTGTACATGAGTTACAGTTTTCATTCTAGCACAGTCACGAGAGAGTGGTTATTTTGTCTTATACCTATTAATAAACTACAAACAAAAACTAATTTCTCCATTTTAGGACAAACGCTAATACGTTTAAACTGGACGTTTCCAGTAAGTTCAAAGCGAGGCCTGGACATTGGTTTACTGCACTGAGTCACAGCCCACAACCTCTATAAATTACCGTCTCTTTCACGCATGCACAGTTTTAGGAGGTGACATCATAAAAATGGAAAAGTGGTCAACAGACTGGAGCTCACAAGCAGGAGACTAGTTTTAAACGTTATAAACGCCAAAGTCCCTCTGTATAGCTTTGGGATCGTCATAGATCTACTTTTTTGAGCTAATGCAATGACTTCAGGGAACAGTCTTCATAAATCATATTCCTCTGTAATTTTTAAAATCCATGTGTTATTAGCCTGTTACAGATAAAGACACAGTGGAGCAGAGGTTAGCGCTCATGCAATTTTCGGGCTCAAATTAGACAATTCTAGATGCCGATTAATCGATTAATCGTTTCAGCTCTAGCCAACATCAAATCATAATATCCCAACTTTTTCCCGAACCCGCAACTCCTATTGATCAGGTACTGTCATGCAGAGTGACACATTTCCATAACATTGAAGTGTTAACTCTAAGCAGAAGATCATTTTTAAAAAAAAAAAGAAAAAATGCATGTGTTCGGAAAATGTGTTTGATAAATTATGACATTTTTTTGCTACATTTCCCGTTCTGTTTATCTCAGAGATGCACATAAGTCCCTGACCGCAAGTCCAAGTCAAGTCCAAGTCAAGTCCAAGTCATATGGTTTCTGTGTACTGATTAAAATTACGGCACAATACCACTTTAAAATAGACAACAATAATTGGAATACTGCTAGAAGACAAGTGCCCAGAGCTCTCATAAAACCAACACCACAAACTCTGCACAAACAAGCGAGAACAAGGTACGCCATCGAGACTCGCACAGACTCCCACGGGACTTGCAAAAAACACAAGTCCCTAAGTCCAAGTCAGGTCTTTAGTCTTTAGGGCACGAGTCCAAGTCAAGTCACAAGTCTCAAAAACAGGGACT